>PVJX010010022.1:0-58688 GCA_004027295.1 Dolichotis patagonum
GGGAAATTTTCCTTAATAATTTCTGTGAATAGCCTTTGTAATTCCTCTGTTTTGATTCCTGCTTCTTCATTCACCTACTTTATTCTTAAGTTATAGATCCTCTTGTCATCTTCTAGTCTTTGCATCTTTACTGCCTGCTCCCTTGTTATTTTTAAGAGATCTTCCCTTTCATGACCCCACATTGCAAGCCTGTGTTCAATTTTTGATAGTCTATCTTTGGTTTCTTTCAAGCAGTTTTGCCAGCTTTCTATGGAGTCTTTAGTTTCCTGATCATCTCTTTGAATCTGCTTCATGAATTCTAGTTTTTTTCTGAATTCTTCATTAAATTTTTCTCTCCTTTTGTGTTCCTCCATTCTTCTGTCTGTGTCTTCTTGAGTGGTGCCCAGCCCTTCTTTTATTAATCTACTTATCTCTTGTTTAATTTGAATTAATATTTCAGTTTTTGTTCCACTTACGAGGTATTGAAGATATCTCTTTATGTCCGCTAACGCTGTGTTTGATGTTGCATTTTTGCTGCCCTCAATCTCTTTTGTATTTACCTCTCCTGGATCAATGTTCTTAGGGTTGGGGGCTGGGGGTTTTTTCTTATTTCTCCCTTTTGTCATGTTTTTGGTTCCTTCCATACAAGTGTACAGTGTAATTCCCAGACCCTTTTCTTGTTGGTTAAGGCTCCTCTAGAGGGTGCAGGCTAGGAGCTTTAGCCCTTTTCAATAGGTTATCAGAAATTAGAGTTCACCCATGGGCAGTGTGCACTGGCTCCTCCCCTCCAGGCCAGTCAACCTTTGCAGGCCTTTACTGCGTCAGTGTGCACTGATCTCAGGGAATTAATTTGTAGCAACTCACTGGGTCCCCGCCAGGGGCACGGCCCAGTCCTAGCAGATTCCACCAATCCACTCGGTGAGGGGAGCAACCAGCTGAAGCCACTTCCTTATGGAATTAGGGCTCTCCTGCCCAAATCCAACATGTCATCCAGTCGGTTTCCCCTTTCCCGTGGGAGAGTGTTATTCTCATCACTCACTGAGTGTTGATGCTGGTCCCCCAGAACTGCTGGGCTCCCCGACCTCCGAATTCAGCACGGCTGTGGTGTGAATTCACGGTGCCTCTGGGTGGGTAGCATGTGGGGCTGGTCCTGGCAGGCTGCACACAGGGCTGTTCAGCTCCGCTCTGGTGGCTCAAGCTAGTCACTTCGGCATGGATCAGTTGTTCAGGTTGTTCCGCCAGGAATTCAGGCGGTTCGAGGAGGGCACTGTGCTCGCTGATCTTGGCTTCACTAATAGTAGCCCCAGGACCTCATATTCGAGTGGTTTTTTGCACTTTAGTTTCTTTGTGGGTTGTGAGGGTCCATCTCTCTCTGTTTGGGTCTCTCCAGGGTGTTTTATTCTGGCATTTGAGCTGTCTCTCTCAGAAAGGGTCCCTCTCCTGTTACCTACCAGTCCGCCATCTTTTTTTACTCCTTTTTTTTGTCTTGCATTATGATAATTCTTTTCATGTTTCCTTCCCCTGTTAGACTGTGAGTGCCTTAAAATGTTTTACTTGTCTTTATGGCTTTGACCACACATCTAACATGGTGATGGACTGTGGTATGTGCTCAGTAAATACTTGTTAAAATATGCAGCATCAAGACTGAAGCACTTTACCTGAGGGGGGAGGCTGAATGCAAACATAAGGTAGGAACACAGGCTGTCAAGTGGGGCCAAGCATGGTGCCTGGGACCTGGGACTATCAGAGTGGACTGTTGCCAAGGGCCAGGCTGGCATATTCAGAATGCAAGGAGGTTTGCAGAAATCAGAGGGCAGGTCAGCTACAGGAGATTTGCAGCTCTTCCCCTCAGAGTTTATTCTCATGCTGGCAGTCATGGAAGCTCTCTTTCTGGAACTAGCTCATTCCAGCATTAGCCAGATCTACTTTCCATCTGTCTCCTGTCTCTTTGATGCTACAGTCTCTCAAGCTGAAACAAAAAGTGAAGTTACCCCAAGGAAGGAGTATAAAAGGGGAAAGGACTTGTTCAGTGCCTATTTCTGTCTGTAGCATCTCTCACTATGTTTTCAATAAACACATCAGTAAGTACACTTTCCAAGAAGTCAGTGTTCCTAAGTGTTATTATCTTATAAAGGTTATATTATTTCTCACCACACACACACACACACACACACACACAGAGAGAGAGAGAGAGAGAGAGAGAGAGAGAGAGAGAGAGAGAGAAAGACAGAGAGAGAGAGAGAGAGAGAGAGAGAAACAGATGGACATGTCCATGTCATGCTCTGTTGTATCATTTGACAAGGGACCTTGCCAGTGCTGTTCATTCATGACACTTGACTCATGGACAAGTGGCTTTCTTGGGATTGTATACATCGCTCAGCCTCTTTGATCTGGTTACCATGTTCTTTTGAAAACTTTTAATTTTTCCAAAACAGGAAAAAATGCAATTTACTCTTTTGAGCAGAAATAGTGGTGAGGCCAGTTACTTATGAGTTATTGCAAAATCCCACAAGGAACAGCATCCCAAGAGGAAAGGGAAACTCTCAAGATGCCTGCTGACAACTCTCTGGATGAGCTAGGAAAGTGTGTTCCAACAAAAGTTGAATTGACAGTGAATAAAACCACATCCTGTGCAGAAAATACTAAATTTTGGAGGAGAAGAGATTTCCTTTCTTTGTCTAGACATCAGGAGTTTAGAGCTTGCAACCAGAATGATTTTGGTGAAATAGTGCTGGAAGTTGTATTATTTTGACAGTTGTTCATCATGCCTATACTCTTTAATTTAGGATTATCAGCATCAGATACTCTTTACACAATTATTTCTTGTTCACTGTAGGTTTTTATCATTTTTGCCTTGAAATTGTGGTTTTTGCTGTGCTTATTATAAAGTACATTCTGTAATCATTTTAAAAATAATGAATGGTTACAAGCAAAGTTTTCTGATCACAGTATAATTTATGTTCCTCGTATCATTTCAAAAATCTCAGTGATTTTGTTCTCCATCAGATTTGATTGGATAATTTGTGGTATATTCTGTATTTTTATCCAGACTCTGTAGATACAATCTATTTAGATTTATTTTTGGGGGCCTGCATTTCCTATCAACTTGGATTTTGGGTCTGATATTCTGTACATTTACCTAAGCTGAACTGAGAGGTTGATTCAACTTTGGGTCTCTTCTCAACCTCGGGGAAACTATCCTACATCACGGGGCTCAGCCCTCATGCTGGGATCCAGTCTGGTTCTGCATAGCCTTGCACCTTTCCCTAGCAATATTCAGCAACTAATACTTTATATTTCTTCACTCACAATCTATAGCTATCATAATACATAATTTAGACTGTAGTTTGGCTCCCCAAAATCTTGTGTGGAATATATGTTTCCCAAAGAAACAGGAAGTCATTGTTTGATGTGTTTGTCTGGTTGATAACCAAGGAGCCCGATTTGTGTGCTGTGCATTTACTTCATCCAAGTAACTAGTCAGTGGCCAGTGGTATCTTCTTCATTCTAGTGAAGAACAGAAGCATTCCAGAAGTTGGAGACATCAGCCTCTTGTATTTTGGTCAAGCAGACTAGAAAGATCAGGGCTCCTGGCACTTAGGTCTTGTCATAAACCTAAGTCATAAACCATGTTCCATCCACTATCCCTTCGCACTCTTTGTCCACGAATGCCAGGTAGGTAACAAATATCACAGGGAAGCTGACATTGAACATGTTCCACAAAACCAGAACTTGTAATTTTTGGCACATTTTATTCTTACAAGTGGATGGGGGAGGAGATTAAAAAAAAAAAAACCTTTCTAACTTAGCATCTGGTCATAAAAATGAACCACCTAATCAGAACAAGATTATTTAAGAAGGGGGAAAAAAGTGTTTACTTTAGGGTTCTGTAATTTCAAACCTGAGAGTTCTGTATGAAATGCTTGAAAAAAAATAGCTGACAGAATAAATACACTAAAAACTGAACAGTAGTGTAACTGATTCCGCCTTCTGCTGAGAAGGAAAACCAAGGAAGCCCTGATGTTGGACCATGTGATGCTCTCTGTGATTGGAGGAGAAGAGGAAAGAGACTGGAACTCACCAAGGTATGGGCCCTCCTCCCCACCCGTGGGCCACTGAACCTGTGAGTCAGCGGGAGGAAGGTTTCATGTGGATCACCTTTGTCTCTGTGCACCTTTCTGTGTGACTTCTGGGTCCCTTGAGATTTCACACGATAGTAAGGGGCTCTTTTGGCTTGTACTCTGGATTCTCAGGTTGCCTTTTAGGATTATCTCTGGGTCCAAAATAAGGAATGCCACACTATTCTAGCTAAAGGATTAAAAAAAAAAGCCAGCAGACTGTATGTATTTGCCTTCTCATAGAGCTATATCCCCAACCCTTTTTTTATTTTTATTTTTGAGATAAGGTTTTTCTAAATTGCTAAATTTTCCAGACTAGGCGCAAACTTGAGATCTTCCTGCCTCCACTTCTAGAATGCTGGCTATTTCACAGGTTAGTTTTGGACAATCCATTTCATCTCTAATGTGTAAGTCAATTACTTTGTGAATCCAGCCCATCTTACATCATTTAAGAATGATTACTTTATCTAGATAGCAGTAGAAAGTAGTTTGCCATGTGGCACTGAAAGGCAACTTACTTTCTCTGAGCCTCAGTTTCCTCAGCTGTAAAAAGGAGATCTGACAGACAGCCTTCTGTCAATAGGGTGCAAGAGTCTATCATTAGATTGTGACTAACCTGTGGACAACTGCATTTTCTCTTGTAGATGGTGAGAGTCATTCTTCTGCTTATTTGGGCAGTCTTGTCCAATCAGCCCCTGAGCTGGTAGTATGGAATTTGCTTCAAAGCTAATTCCTGCTTTCAGTGGGTGAGTTTTTCTTCTATTCCAGCTACCCATCCCTCCACTAACTCCTTGTAGTTCTTCTGAAGTGCTGGAAGATGTCTTTCAGAGCACATGCTGAGGAGGTGTGCGGTTTGATTCTTCCTAGCAGCAGCTGCCTACAAATCCAGGTCCTGCTCACCACTGCAATTGTTTCTGTGAGAGATCAGGAGAGTGAATTGCTTCGCAAAGCTTATTTATGTATCTTTTTCAAACTGAGCACCTTATGGAGTGTTACGCTTGGTTTCTTGAAGAACGAAGTCTGAACTCTCTCTCATGAGCAACAGGGTTCCACTGAGCTCGGCCTGTGCAGATAAGGCTGTCACCTCCTGGCCCCGCCAGCCAGCTGCCTTCTCCAGCTGCTGGGATCCCTAGAGGGGATCTTCAGCAGGGTGCGAGCACTTCCTCTTGCCTCAGATTGGGATGCCCTGTCCCTGAGCTTCCACAGCTGCATCTTTCTTGTCATTTGATGTCACCGTAGAGGAAGATCAGAGGCCACCTGGTGCAAACACGGCCTCCCTTGTACTCTGCACACTGTAATCCTTGTCATCATGTACCTCATCACCGCAGCGCACGGAGCCCAGCAGAATGACTTCATTTGTTTAATTGTTTTGTTGTCTACCACCCCTGATAGCATGCAAATTCCTCAAGTGCACAAAGTGTGTTTTGGCAGCAGTTGTAACAATAAATAGTGATTAGCAGCTCAGCGGATGACTGCTCTATGCCAGTATGGTCCCATAGGACCGATGAGAATGTTCTATTCTTTACACTACTCAGTGTGGCGACTCCTGCCTCATGTGTCTGTTGCACACTCAAAATCAGGCTACTGTAACAGAGAGTATGAAAATTGAATTTTAAACTTAACTTTAATTAAAATCTAGAACCATCACTGTGGCCAGTGGCTAGCATGGTAGACTTGGAGCTTCTGTTTGGCCTTTGGTGCTTAGTGACTCAGTCAATCATTCACTCGGTCAGTCCTTCCATCTTGAAAGGTCAGTAGTGATGCTGATGGCAAAAGCAGAGGCAGCAATTTTGAGACTCCTCCTTCTGTCCGGGTGGTTTCCCTTTTTATCTCTTGGTAGGATCAGAGAGTAGAACTTCTACATCTAACAGGTCCACAGTGAACCTCCTTTTGAACAGGTTTTAGCCTCCTTTGGTGGAAGTAGCAGGTAAATTTTATTCATTGCTCTGTGCTTTTCAAGCCTGGCCTCTTAGGTCTTTCCTTCTGTTAATAACTTGTTAGTTGTGTGCAATTACATATCTAATAGCTTCTTACGGGGTAGGATAAGAAATAGCTTTAGCTAAAAGAGCACTATTGCTTGACTAAGGTTTAAAAAATGTCCATCTTTTCAGGGGCAGACAGTCACCATTGTGTGGAAGTCTTTCTCTGCCCTGAGATTTATTCAGGAAAACCAAAGACAACCAACACTGCTATTCACAGCAAAGCCAGAACAAAGCTCTTTTGTAAAGAAACTGTTTATGTGCTCTCAACACTTTTAAGGCATCACTCGGGGTGTATTACCTCATGCAGATTTACATTTGCTGTGTAATATCACTGCCTTTCCCTAGTCTGTGAAAGGACATTGAATAGAGAATTTTTTCCAGGTTTACAGCTTGCTGTTGCTTAAGCCTGTGGAAATGCTCTGTGTATTTGGAATGCATCGCCAGGGGAATAAGGGTTTTAGGACCATGGACTTGTCCGTCGTTTATCATCATTATATGATGTCTGTCAACAGAAAACTGTTTCCCAGAATTCCATGAGGAGTTGCTCCATATAGAAGCATGGAGTCTGGTGACAAGAAAAAGGCACTGCAATGAAGAGTAATGGGAAAGGGGTGGGGTGGGGTGGGATAAACAGGAGCTTTCAGGGCTAATTCACGGCTGGCGTCATCTCCATTAGCACTGGGATTGTTTGACGTTCAGTTCAGAGACTATGACCAGGGCTAGTTTCCATCTGTCACGGTGATTAATGGGGGTATTGTTAGGTAATAATAGTTTAATAACATAGTTGGAGCCGAGGAGACACACCAAAAGTGTGTGTGGAATGGTACGACTAAGTGAAATTGGGAAGAAAGGCACAAAAGCAGGAAATGCAGGTCCAGTGTTCACCCTGCCGCTTAGCTTTCACTGGGCGGCCACGATGCAGATGAGGAACAGAGTCTATTAATGGGATGGGGAGAGCGTCTTGCTGATTTTAGCACACTATTTACTACTTGTATCTCAGGGAATGCAGAAGTTTATTAAATAGCAGCTCTTTGAGTCATAATAGCTGAGTTCACAACAATCAGTGCAGAGAGAAGTAGATAATTCCTTAAGCAGAGAGGCCAGATTCGACCTTCTAAATTACACCCAGGTTGTGTTACATGCTATGGCTTTGCACTTGTCTCACTATTTATCATTAATGTCAAACCAAATTGATCAGTTTTTCTTAGTTTTCTGAGTTTGCAACATATAAAATATCATCAAGCTGGGATAACATGTGTCAGTGAAGTGACTCTTCCTCCCAGATGGCAGAAGAAGCAGCTGGTGGGCCATGCACTGAGCCTGGCTTCCCCATAAACTCAGAACCTTGGCCACAATTTTTATTCTTGAATGTTGGAAGATTTTGAGAGAGAAATCACTTTCTATAAAAAGAAACTTGGCAATAGTAGAGTATTTGCATGTTGACTTTCTTTGCTAAGCAGAGAGGCACCTGGCCTCACAAAATGCCATCAAAGTGAGGAATTCTGATAAGAGGGCATCAGGTCGAGGGCATTTATGGGCCCAAAGTACGAGGCCGCAGGCTTTTGCTGGGAATGGAGCAGAAGTCCAGGTCTGGACTCAAAGTGGTTTTGTTTTAAGCTTTGTTGGGACTTCCGTTGCCTTGGCACATTTCCTCGGCTAAACTCTGCTTGACAGCAGCGTGGTAAGATGAGGAGGTGACTTCAAGGTGGACTGGGGGAATAAACAGAAGGACCAGAGGCCATTCAATCTTTGCTCGCCTCGTGTGAATGGTACTACGTATGGCAGGGCTTGGGGCCATGGCCGCTGAATGATATAAGAACACATTGCCTGGTCTTCGTGGCCTTCTTGTGCTCAGAAATGTTGAAGAGGGTGGGTGGGTGACTGTGTCGGAGGGCCGCAGGTCCCTAGTCACTGTTTAGGCTTTAATTTAACAAGGAAGGATTTATAAAGTGACAACACCCAGCATCTGTTCCAGGCTGCTTGTTATTTCTCAATCCACCTCATATTCTTTCCTCCAAACTGAGATGGGCAAGTGTGGTTGTATCTGGGATCTTGCATACGAAAACTTTCAGAGAATCAGATGACATTTTCATGGCAGTCCCCCAGGCAGAATGGTGACTGTCCCCTTTGGTCGCCTTTTCACTCTTTCCCTAGAGACATGCTGCTGTAAGTAAGGAGCATTGTCGGGGACGGTGGACACTTGTGCACCTCCTGAACCTCCTGCTTCCGACTGTGTAGCCTCTGCTCCTTCCACTGTGTACGATGAAGAGGTTGAAACGCTTACACTCCAAGGTCCTTTCATGCACTCGAGATCTCGGAGCAGAGATTGCCAGCGATTCCAAAAGGAAAATTGGGACCAAACTCTTGTTTGCATAATATAAACATTCAAACATGAAAATAAGTTCCAGCCATTTAGTTTGAAAAATTAGCTTTTAGATTCCTTGCTAATTATGTAATTAGAAGATTTTTCTACCTTCTGTTAGTTGGCAAAGGTCTTTTGTGAGCTTATGTGTGTGCTATAAAATTGCTTTCAATCTTGACTACTTTTTGAAAAACAAAGACCATCCCATTTGCAGAACTATTATGTACTCTAAAGGGTTTTACGGCTTGTTTAACATCCATGTTCTCTCCCTAAAGGCTCTTCACACATTTGCCTAGTCATTTGTGCTTATCTCCCCAGTTTCTCAACTTGCTGGAAAAATGATTTTTATTATTGCTGCTCATATGCCACTCACTGAGGCCTTTCAGAGGGGTTAGGTGTTGTGTGTGGCAGGAGGGCTATGGTCCGAGCTCCAGACCAGCCAAGTATTATCGGCCGTAGCCTATGGTTTTTCTCCAGCAGGCTGTAAAGGGGAGCCTGGGGGAATAAGAATGGATCTGTACAAATCCATCACCTCTGCTGGAGACGATGGTTGGAAATAGACTTTGTTCTTATTATGATGGGTCACTAATAATGAGATCAATGTTCAAGGCTAAGGAAATATGAGCGTCTTCCAGGAGAAGTCATTTGACACCTCCCAGCAGCAGAGTCACATGCAGGTGGCTGGAAAGAGAAGCCAACGAGACAGCTTCTCTTGGTTCCGTTACCTGGGTTTCTCTGGGTCTGTCTTGGTTAGTTTTCACTAGTCACTGAGACAAAATGCCTGATGCCCAAAGTTGGGAAAGGAAAGGTTTATTTCTTACAGTTTTTGGAGGGTTCAGTCTATACTCAGTTGGCTCCAAGGCAGGGTGGCATGACGGGGCTGCAGTTCAAGGTGGCTGCAAACAGCAAGTGGAAACCGGCAAGAGAGAGAGAGACACGCCTTCTTCCTGCCATCACATCACATCCTGGCTCCACCCCCTAGGAGGGTGTAGCACTGACACCACCAATCCAAGCACTAGACAATGAACCAGTCACAAATGCACAATGCAAATACATGAGGCCTGGGGGCCACCGACATAAACCATGACAGGGTCCATCTCGATTTCTTCCAGGCAATGCACTTGGGTGGTTTGCTGAGGTGACAGTGAGTTTGACATGCTCTCACAGAATGATAGGCTGGCTGCTCAGGGTAGTGACACCAGGAAAGGGGCCCAAAATGTCACCTCTGCTTTGCAACCACTGTTTATTGTTGTGCCTTCCATGCCTGCAGTGTATTGATGGGGGAGCTTTCCCGGATTTGTATGCTATACCATGAAACTTCTTCAAAAAAGGGTTTCCAGAGGAGTACTCCCTTAAGGGCAGAGATTTCCTCAGACTTTCCATAAGATCTTTCAGTGAGAAATTGGTATAAAGAATCCTGGAAAGATACTATTGTTTTTCAAGAGAGAGGCCTTTGCTAACTTACCATTAAAATCTTCTGAGAGAAAAAGTATAAAGCCAGAGCTGGAGAAAACACTAAATTCTTTTAAAGCTGTGGAAGTTTACAGGTCTGTCATTGGAAAAATCGACCCTTCCTGCTTTTTGTATATTGCTTTTTGGTTTCAGTCTAACCACCATTAAACTGTCCTTATGCCAAACTGCAATTTTAATTGATGCAGAGAACTGAAGTAACAATTTTGTTTTTAATAGCACTTTTTTCTTTGGATTGTTTTTTAGAGTCTTATTCTTCTAAAATTCAGTGACTTCAAGAGTAGGAAGTCCATTGATTCAGCATGGACACTTTTGGTAAGAATTTTCCAAATCCCATATTTTAGTCAATTTTTCTTGTTGATTGTACATTCTGATTGTTGTTATACAAAACTGAGATGTATTGTAAAATGTATGAAGTATGTAACTCGACTGAGTGAAAGTGTTTTTTGGGATGCTAAGAGGACCCCATGTTTTGTTTGTCTTTGCATGTTCTGTGAAAAAATACAAAACAAAACAAAATAGAAATACCTCAAGATAAAACCAAAACTTAACCTGGTCACTATGGCCTTCCATATAGGACCTGCTGGGAATCTGGGTTACACCTCTTCCCCGTCAAAAATCTTTTATAACCTGGCTAGGAATTAGGCAGCTTTTAAATTTGGCAGGTCTCTGGGTTCCATTAAGAACTCACTGAAATCCTTTCTCGCTTGTGCCTGGATTTTAACTACCCCTTGCAGATTTCAATTAGAATTGTTACAGGACTAGGTGAGGATGGAAATTAGATTAATGTAAAGAAACAAGGAAAAGATAGCATGTTAGGAAATTTATGGTTCACACAGTTAGGTTTTACTGTAATCATCAGATCTCTCGTAATACATAAATGAGTTATTAACCTGATGAAGTATGTCACCAGTCATGAAATTACAGCAAACTTCAGAAAGTTCTAGTAACATGAAAAACATGCATAGCTTTATGGCTCTGAGGCAAGTTTCACCTGCAGCCAGATTTAGTTGAATAACTAAACTAATTAGATAAAAAGTAATGCATGAAAATAAATATAAAGGCCTAGGTTAGGTAAAGAAAAGCCATATGTAAAATCTGTATGTTATATTTATATTAAGGTCTTGTTTCAAGGTATGTGAGAAAGGAAATTGCAAATTAAGCCTGGTACTACATAGACTAAAGGCCAGAGCTTTCACACTGTACAGTATTGTTCAGCCTGGGACATTTTATCCCCCATGGTTCCCTCTTCTCACTCCCAGCACACAGCTAATACTGTGGTCTCCTGAGAGCTGGATGAAGGGAAAGCTAAGTCTTTCTTTACACTGTGGCTGATGGCCATTTTCACAAAATAAGGACTAATCAGGAATGTACATCTCACTTCTCTGGTGGAACACTTAATAACGAAAAACATTCCTATACAATAAAGGTGACTTGCTCGTGTTTCTGGTGTTCTATGCTGCGTGTTTTAACACACGCATGGGCTCATGTGATCACTGTGGCAGTCGGGCTGCAGAACAGTTTTATCACTCCCCAAGCTCTCTGCTGTTGTTGCTTCATGGTCACACTCTGCCTACATCTGGACAAAATAGTTTTTAAGCTTTACACAAAGACTTTTGTGGTCACTGAAATGTGTCCCTAAGTCATCACTTGCAGGTTACGGGGAAAATGTATTCTCTGTCCCTCATTTCAGCAGTTTTTTCATTTGCAAGTGCTGCCTTCTGAGAGTACTTATCATCTGCAGATTTACTCAGAGCAAAATGGGATTGGGTTGAGAATGAGCTTCTGTCCTGCAGGCAGCGGGGAGAAAGCATTTTCTGGAGTAGAGCTTCAGATCACAGGGCGGCGGACGCAGCCTCTTGGAAGGAGCAGTAGTCAAGGGAGATGAGTCTACGATCCGAAGATAGCTGGAGTTTAAAGCCAGAGAACAGAAGTGGGAAAAGGACATCTCAGGACGGGGAAATGTTTGAGCCGAGCTTAAAACCATAAAAGTGTGAGACAAGGATGAAAACAATACTTAGCTCTTCTTGGCTAGCATGAGAGATGCTGAGAGGGGGATATTCCCCCCGGGAGGGGGAGATAAGGTGAGAGGGATGCCAGGATATGGATTTTGTTCAGTTGATGGTGGGAGATCATCGTCTTGGTACTGAGCAGTAAGAGACTTGCTCTGAAATGTGCTTCCAGAAAGAAAGTTTTTGAAGGAAATCCAGGTTCTGGGGCAATACGGTGTGGGGGATCCCAAGAGGACACTGGAGATGCCCAACTGCTCTCTCAGCTGCTCCTCAGTGAATACGAGCCAGAGCCTGCATTGGGACCCTGGGCACGGGCCTGGTGCACAGGGACTTGGGTATTGGAGTATGTGCTGTCCTTGAAGCCTCATTTGGTCACCTGTTAGGTTTGGACCTAACAGGCCCCTCCAGTGACATTAGCGAGCAATACCAGGTGATATTTACCCAAACGTTAGGGTCCAGAGTCTAATACCCAAAGAGGAGAAAACTGAATCAACAGCATCTCTTCCAGACACTGTCTTCATGAGGCTTATCTGAGTAACACATGGTGCACAGCAGCATGAGCAACCCCAAGGCCCAGCTCTGCAAGACTCAGCCATTCATTGATTCGCAGAGCACAGTTAGAGAGCAGGTGCTATGTGCAGGAGTCGCACGGTCGTGGAAGCCCAGTCAAGGCCAGACCCTCAGCAGTCAGGACCCGACCACCACCTGTGAACCCCGAGCTCACACTGGCCTGACCAAGCCAGTCAGTACTTGTACTTTCAGTAATTAGAGCACTTTCTATGA
Organism: Dolichotis patagonum; assembly: GCA_004027295.1. Lineage (NCBI taxonomy): Eukaryota > Metazoa > Chordata > Mammalia > Rodentia > Caviidae > Dolichotis > Dolichotis patagonum. Next base: position 12,707 of record PVJX010010022.1, read on the forward strand.
TTCCAAGTTCTCTTTTGAATATTGGCTCTTTCTTTTTATTTTATTTTGCTATTGGGACTCAAACTCAGGGTTTCCCACTTGCCAGGCAGGCACTGTGCCCCTGAGCTATATCCCCAGGCCTGGTTCCTTGTTTAAAACCTACTTTCTTAATTTTATTCTCTCCTTTTTCCACTTTCCTCCTCTCGAGCCCTGCCTCAGCTGAGCTTCTGCATGACCTGCTTGGGTTCTTTTTTTTTTTTTTTAAATTTAACTTAATTTTATTTTAAAATGCCTGTGTTCTTGCTCAGCTTCAGAGCTCTTGCTCTGTCAGGTTTTGGCTGCCCATGACCTTTTTCTGACATTACCAAACTGGGGCCTAGACCACTGATTCTAGTCTGATTTATTCCAGGCCATTGACCAAACTTTGACAAACAGTTTCATCTTCCACCACTGCTTGAACTTTTTACTCTGGTAATATCAAATTATTTTCAGACCCTCCTGTTCCACCCTGTCCCCAAGAAGCACATGACACGAGGCTGTTTCACAACTGCTGTACTCAGATGACATGAGGGTTGTTTCTCTACACATTTGGTTCAGGGAACAGTTTTAAAACATTTTAGTTGAGTCTCAGATTAATCATTAGGATGCTAGATGTGGTTCTGTTTTAGGTGGATTTCAGAGTGCTTGGAGAAGAGAATTTATTCAAAATTAAGTTAAAAATGCATTTGGTTCTGGAGGCAGAAGATTAGAATGATTTCTTCTAGGTTTGGGTTCCTAACAGTATTTGAATTTTTGCCCTGGCGGGAGAGGACACAGGCGAGGTGAATGTTCCCAGCATGGTGACTAAACGGAGTGCTGCGTGGGGCTATGGGTGAGGGTCGGAGAGAAATCGAATTTCTGTGTAATCTGCTGTGATGCGGTGGAATACAAAAGTCTCACGAGCTGAGGGTTCCAGGTCCCACTCACAGAGAAGATGTTAACACATGTGGCCCGAGACCACAAACTTCCCTTCCCTTAGGGACAAAAAATGTAGCTGACCTTTTAGGACCCAGAGGGAGGAAACTAATTCAGGAAATCTGTGGAACTCATGTTGCACTGATTCTCTGAGGAGCAGTGTCTCGCTTAGGGTCACACTGAGCTTGGAGGTCAAGGTCAAGGTGAGCTCTTGAAAAGGCCACCACTGTCTTCTAGGTGACCTTAAACTGCTTCCTAAGAGTGCCCCAAACTCTTCCAACCCCAAACTCCTTGATGTGATTAAGGGGGGCTTTTGCTCCTTTCCTGGATGAATGACTCTTCTGATGGCTTCCTGGATGGCTGTAGCCAGCACTGTCACCTTGGGTGTTCTTCCCATGTGCTGAGAGGTCCCAGGGCTGTTGTGTAAATCTAGGGGCAGGAGGAGAACAACCATGGGCAGATAGTCTCCTGCAGGTCCGTGGGATCCAAGGACATCTTCATCCCTGAGCACCTGGGTTCTTTGAGTTTCATTGCTTGTCCTGTGAGTGTCTGTGAAACACACACCCTGAGATTACAAGGACCTGCGAAGCAAAGAGAAGTCTCCTGGGGGACAGGGTGGGGTCCCAGAGCTCCTGTACACACTGAGGAACTGAGAAGAGGCAGGTGTGTGGGAGCAGGAGGAGACAGCAGGGGGGCGGTGCTGGGGTACAGGCTGCCCCGGCCTGTGGGTCTGTTCCTCCTTGCTCAGCCCAGCCACCCACTGCTGGGAGGTGCACTTTATGTCACCCTCACCCTCTCCTGCAGTCCCCGAGGGTGGGCTCTGTCATCGTTCTTGCGTTACAGAGAGGGAAACTGAGGTCACAGAGCAACACATGTGGAATCCGATTTCCAGTGCAGGGTTACTGTGGCTTAGAGAACCTGAACTCATCTTGGTTAGAACAAAGAGGCTGTATTTTCCCAGACCAACACTGTAAGGCCCCGTGAGGTAGTCACTCTGACGACTGACACAACTGTCAATTAAAAACAGTCAGGTTGCGCTTTGTGCTCTTACCTGTCTCGCCTGGACTGTGTGTTTGAGAGGTAGGTAAGTTAATTCTGTCAAGCGTGGCACACTCTTTGCCCCTCCTCCTTCTGTTCTTCCTCCGCAGCACTTTCTGGAACTCTCTAGCTTCCTGATCCTTTCTCCTCCTTGACAGCCTGTGGCTTCAGTGGAGGAGGTGTAGCCACCTGGCCTTGTACTGCTAATGCAGGTGCTTCAGGCAGGTGCTAAGTGATAATGGATAAAGAAAGATTTGAGCTGGGTTAGAGATCCCAGGGGGCTGAGTGGAGGAGGACTGCAGAATTAAACAGGGCGGCAGGGTGGGTCAGGTTAGGCCTCTTTGCGACCATGGTATCTGAGCAAAGATGGGAAGGGTAGTGTGTGTGTGTGTGTGTGTGTGTGTGCGCACATGTGCCTGTGAGTGTGTCTTACCGCCCAGCTGCACTGTGAAGTCCTAGACAGAGACTGTGTTTTATATACTTGACATGCCAGTTCATAGTAGAGGCCAGAGATGTTTTTGTTGAATTCAGTGTACATCAGATTTAGTAAATTGCTACCAGGAGTGAATTAGGTATGAATGCATAGTGGGATGATTTATTTTCCCTTAAGAATGGCCCTTTCTCAGAAACATTCTTGTCTTCTCAGGCTGTGGAGGTAATATGCGTTTAGTGTAGAAAACGTGATAACACTAAGATCACTCATAATAATTCCAATTCTTAACATAATAATTCGCAATATAACTTTCAGTGGCATCCCTGCAGTGCATTTTGTGTATTCTCTGTCTCTGTCACACATATGCACCAACACACAACACACATCAGTTAGAACAATCAGTATTGTGATAGGCAGTGATAGGAAGAAATTGGAATGACTGGCCCATCAGGGCACCCGCCCATCGTCGACCTTTGGTGGGAGAGTGGTGGGGACAGCCAGGGACACAGAGAAGGGGCAGTGCAGCAGGAAGACGCCCTTTGCTCACACTGGTCCAAACTTGTCCATGCTGACTGAACAGCAGGGCAGGGTGCGCTGCACATGTAACTTTGTCCCTTGCCTTTAACATAGCACAACCCCAGCCTCACTCTAGTTCTTTAAGTTTGCGGTTTCCGATATATTTTTGTTGAGTTGTGAGATGGTAAGTGTCAGTTAAAAGTTAGCTAAATGTGGGGCCAGGGATTTGGCTGGGAAGCATAGGCGCCTGCCTGGCGAGCGTGAGTTCGTGAGTTCGATCCACGGTACCGAAAAAAACAAAACCCAAAAAGTTATCTAAATGCATGAATTTTTATCTTGAGCAGAATAAACAAAATGAGCTGAACTTTCCGTGGTTGCCCACTGTGTGGTATGTTGTTGGGGAATCTCATGTCTGTCCTGCACTTGCTTGATAGAGTGTGTTGTCATCAGGGTTTGGAGGGTGAGGAAGGGGAGATGACAAGAGCAAAGTAGTGTCACCTGAAGGCCCCAGATCTTGGGTGCTTCCAAGCCATGTTCCAGGACACTTCTGTGCGTCATGAGGGTGCTCTAAGGTGGTGGGTCTCCTCTCTTGCTGCTGCCTTCCTGTCTAAGATTTGTCTGCTTACAGCCACCGCTGTCAGCCACCCAGCCAGTTGTCCAAAACCAAAGCTTAAAGCTCACCTAGCCTTTTGAAGAACCCTCTATAAGTAAACTAGGTCCTCACCACAAAGAATAGCTACATAGCTGAGCAAACAGTGCTGCAGAATTTGGTATTTCCTCCTGTTAATGACATTGGCAGTCCCAGAAAGATATATGGGATAGGGAGTGTAGGTTTATTTTATTTTGTGGGTTTTAGAATTAAATAGCTGTTTAGAGCAAAGACCCTGAGGTTCTACAGATCTAAAGAGTAATTTAAATTTATTTGTTTAACAAGCATTTAGCGATAACCCGCTAGATGCCAGGCACTCCCCAGCTGCCCAAGATGAGCCACGCCGGGGAGTCGCCGTGCTCCATGGCGGTATAAAAGGGGGACAGAGCTGTGCTTATGTATTTCCATATTTCAGAAATGTGGATAAAAGCATACAGTAGCTTCTCAACAAAACACTAATTTTATTTACTTTAGGTCAACAGTTGATTCAGTAGAGGGGAGACCTTACTCTTGTTCCCCAAAGTCTGGCTCTATGAACTTCCACAAATTTATAGGTCTACTATGGGCATTGTAACCCACATTATGTTTTCAGTCCTCCAGGAGGACAGTTTTGGATGTGCTGAGGCATTTGAGTAGGAAGAGGATTTAGGGAATCCATGCAAGACATACGCATTGTCTATGTGGAGAGTGAAATGGTTTCTTGAGGGAGGCCCACATGTGCCCATTTCGCTGCCCTGTGCTGGAGAACTAAGGAGGTGCTGGAGCCTGCATCCTGCCTGGGGTTCCGAGCCACAGTCAGGGCCCGCAGTAGCTTCGTCTGTAGGTCTGTCTGTATGCTGGAATGTGCACTGGGCACACAAGACCTCCCCGGCTGCAGGATAGAACCAGAGAAGGGAAGGAGGTTGGGTCCTCATGGATGTCAGGCATGAACCTGCTTGGAGCTATGGTGGTTTCATCATTGGCTAAAGAAAGAGCTAAAGCAAAGTGCATTTCGTGTATGTGTGTGTGTGTGTGAATGTGTTTTATCTTTTCAGACTTTTCCACTGCCACCTGGTTGCCCTTGGATAATGTAGATGGAAGAGAAATATCTTTTGTCAAATAAAGCACTCTGGTTATGAGCATATTCTCCGCTGTTAAAGAATTCTTCGGAGAAAAACTCAACTGGAGTCTTTATTTCGGGCATCGTTGTATTCTTTGAAACAATGGATTACATCTTAATCCTGCACACATTCTTACGATGAGGATTCCATCTGGGAGGACAACCTTCCATGGAAACGTCTGGGCCACACATGTCCAACCAGTCCTTTGCCAAGTGCTTAATGGAACACGCAATGGTTGGGAAGAGCCAGCCTCCAGGGAGACCCAAGCACAGCTCTGGAGCCTCAGAGTAGCCTGGCATAGGCATGGATGGGCTTCAGCTTCCCTCGCTCAAGCCATTTGCTTTAAATCATCACAGTTAGACATTCTTTCTATTTTTAATTCCATTAAGTTTGAGATGACTGAGGATATTTGACCCTCTCAGTTTTATAGTTTTCCTTGGATTCATCCCTGTCATTGAAGTTAAAACTAGACAGAAGTCCCCAGAATTCTTTTGCCCTTTTCATTTATTTTATTTTAATTTTCCAGATTTGTGGGGTACGGTGTCAAAATTTGATGCATGTATATAACATGTAGCATTCAAAGCAGTGCAGTTAACATTCGCCTCTCCTTCATCATTTTTCAAATTAGTAAGTGATAGTCATACAAATTTATGGGATACAGCGTGTTATTTCAATACATGCATGCAATGTGTACTGACCAAATTGCAAGATAATGAATGTTTATAAATCTCACTAATATTACTTTGTGTTTGGATTTTCAAGCTCCTGTATTTCAGTTATTCATAAAATAAATCAGAGGAGATTTTAAGTTGCAGTCATTTCACTGTGCTAAAGAACACTAGAGCTTTATTACTTGTACTGAACTGTGTGTTTGGGTACCTGTTATCTTGCTACCCAGAATTAAAGCAATAATCGAATGGATCTTCTCTAGAAAATATGGTAAACACACATCTGGAAAATACTTCTTCCTAGGCCTTTCAGAGTCCAAAAGTCAACCAATGGCAATTTTTCCTTCCTTCGGGGCTTGTCGCAGAATCACGGACCGAGTCTAACACCAAGACCACATGGAGTCATTGCCTCATCTCGTTGTTGAGGGGAGGAGAATTTGGAGAGGGCTAATGCTTGTCCAGGGTTGTCTTAGCTGCTTTTCTCCTTGCTGATGTCATAGAAAATCGGCGGAAATTTATTGAATCAACTAGTAGCCTGTTGCCACACTGAGATGGGTGCGCATCCTGCCTGTCACCTAGTTAGACTGCTAAACCCAGTCAGCCTCAGCTGTCTGTGTCCAGCTGCTTCTCACAGAGCCGCCAGGTCAACCTGACCCCTGTGCAGGGGCAATGTCTGTGTTTCCCCACCTAAAAATATATCCTGTTTTTCCAACGTGTTTCAAGGACTTTCTACCTTGGACAGGCTGGCCCAGGCAAGGACACATTTAACTACCTGCTCCACTCAATATCCCTGCCCAGGATTTTCCTGATAAATGATTCCTTTTAAGTAAACCTGCCTAAAACAAATCTGCCTGACAACATACAACTTGATTCATGGAATGAATTATGTAATAACCTGCTATCAGTTTATGTACTTCCTGGTTGCAAATACTATATAAACTAAACCCAAAGCTGACTCTGGTCTGGTGATTTGGAACTGGTCTTCCTGCCAGCCCACTGGCATAACAGTTTGCATTCCTTTGCAGCTCTTTGGTGTAAGGTCTCTTCCTTTTGATTTGGTACCAGATTTCTGCAACACTGAGACAAAATATCCAATATCCATGAGCCAAGAAAGAAAAGATGTATTTAGCTCACAGTTTATAGAGGTTTCAGTCCATCATTGGCTGGCTTCAAGGTAGGATGGCATGGCAGACCAGCCTCTCGGAGGAGAAACAGTTCATAATAGGCAGAAGGCAGCAAAGCAGCAAAACAAGCAAGCAAGACTTTAGAAATTTTTTTCTAGCCCTTTTATATTCACTCTAGGCTACCAGGATTAAGGTGGTGCCGAACTAATCAGTGGAGTGATTTAGTAATCACTCACCCTTAATCCTACTACTTTTAGTACTAGCATTGCATCATGCATCAGTCATACACTCTAGGTTCAGTCATTTCTGGAAAAAGCCACCTAGGATGACATGATGCTTTGGGGAACATCTAAACACAAGTCATAATAAAGATTACAGAGCAAGCGTACAGCTCTTGTCTTCCAAACCACTCCCGCTTTCACAGGCCAGTGGGTGCTGGTTTTTCACATCCATGCTTTTTTGCTATGTCAGATTGACCCTGTGTACACTGAGAAGTGTTTCTCAGTTTTCCTAAGATAGAAAGCTGTGATGCCCCTTCCCAAAGCACTATGACTTATGCCTGAATGAAGCTTCTCTAGCTTTTTGTCAATGGGACCATGGTGCCCTCCAGTTAGACCAGCTTCCCATGGATGAGGAGGTGGCTTTGTACACACACTGGTCCCAGGGGCACTGCTACCATCTGTTTTTGCTCCCAGAGTTCTGTCCTCACCCTTACTCAGAACTGCTCATCACTCTGACCACTAAGCATGACCAGGCTGGGACCCACATCTGTACCTCTGCTAGACCTTTATTCTGGGCTCTAGACCTCTTTTTCAATCTTCTTGGCCTTTTCACCAAAGGGACCCACTGAGATGTCAACATGTCTAAAGAATTCTCATTGCCTCCTGTCTCACCACAAAGCTTGCTACTTTGCCTTTGCTTGGGGCCATGGCTACCTGGATCATTGTCCAGTTGGCCTCAGAAAATTGAATTCTGAGAGTTATCCTTCATTCTTCCCCCTGCTTCATCCCTCTGGTGGTTGCCCTATGGATTTCCATAATGTCCACCTTCTTATCTCTCCATCTGTTCATGTCTCTCCCATGGGATTGCATAGCTGTAGTCCAGCCCTTCTGTCCTCTCCACAGTGCTCCCGCTTCTCTTGGAAGCACAAATAGAGCCACGTCATTCCCCTTCTTTGATATTTCAGCAATTGCCCATTGACTACTAAATACAGTCTAAATTTAATAAAAATTTTTAAATAATTTGGCCCATTTTCTCTCATTTCATCTATCACTCACCTCCTTATATCTACCACGTTCTTTGAAGTCTTAAACCATTTCCTACCCTTCCTTGCAGGCCTGCTTGCCCTGTACTCTGTGCTCCCAGCCCTAGATCATGTCTGGAATGTTCTTCCTGCATGCGTGCACCTTGTGAGCACCTGCTCACTTCTCTCACGTGACTCAAGGTTGGCCTTGTGGGTGCAGTTTTTCTTCACATTCACGATGAATTAGTTCTCTGGCCTTCACACTTGCAGAGACCTTAGAAGAAACCTGAATCATATTTTCCCACGTTGGAATTTTAAAACAGTGTATATAGTTTTGGACATAAGCTTTAGATGCCTGAGTTACTTTAAGGTAGACAAACTCAACTGGTAATTCCACAAAGTTGGGATGCCTCGTTGCTTGACCTATGAATTTCCACAGTGTCTACATAAGGTGAATATAAGAACACTAGGGCTTTGTGGTTCCCTAGTAGCTATTATTCTGTGTTTTCAGAGGACCTTGTTCCCTCTTCTCTTTCTTGCTCTGTATCCCTTTTCCTAAGTCCAGATTTAGAACCACTTTGAAAGCCTGTTGCTGACTTCACACCTCTATTTGCTTATTACTTGTTTAAAATTTCCCTGTTTTTCTATAGGAAATTTCCAGGCATAGATTTGAGAAATCTGCTCTTGGCCTCATCCACTTCTGGAAAAGAGCTACAGTGCCATGGTTTGGGTGCGTTAGGAGGGCATGGCTATTGTCAGGCCGAGGGGCCCTGGCCAGCTTGGAATCAGCCACTATGAGCTTATCCTGGGATGGCAGACAGTGCAGGTGTGCCTGATTTCTGCTTCATCTCTTGGGGCGAACTACCTTTCCTCTTGCCCTTCCTTTGTCTCCTTCTTCTTTGAGCCTTGAACTATTTTACAAAGTTTGCGACAGTGGGCCTCTGAGGGTGGGCATGTCAAGCTAAACCAGGATGAATGCTTCAGCAATGCCATGGGGAGTCACCTCGGAAAGCTGAGTGCCTTCCATCCTCCAGGGTCATCCCCAAAATCGCCCTAGAAGAGCACTTATCTTTCCCTTTTGTGTGCTTTAGTCTTTGACCTGTGACTGAAGGACGATGAAGAGGATCTGCACGTGCCTTGGCTACTGGCTGTGGTCTCTGACTCTGTGCATGTCCTGTGCTTAATGGGTTAAACCTTCTGTGAAACCTTGGCTTGGGGGCAACCTCCTTCCCCAGAGTCGATAGACGCTTGCACCAAAGGTGTCTAGAGGGAAATTCAAGTCAAAGTGCATCACTTTCCTCAAGCCTTTTATTACCAGAATATTTTATATGTTGGAACAGTGACTTCACCTATGTTTATGTGACCTTGAATGTACCCACAGGACAATGATCTTTCTTGTGTGACGTCTTGTTCTTGGACATCCTGTTTGTGAACTGTGAGCTTCAAGACTCCCCTGAGAAACCAAGTGTGATAGATAACTGTGGTGTCCGTTTGAGTAAGAAATGCCAGACTGACTGGCTTAGCACAGCTCTGGGTGAGACCGAGTGGATTTACTGAAGATGGAAAATCCACCCTGGGTGTGAGTACACCAGCCAATAGACTCATAGCCTGACTTGAATAAAAAGGGGAAAGAAGAAGGAAGACCTGGTTGTGTTTCTTCAGAAGAGCTCCAGGCTTGGTCTTCACCCTGGATTCTGTTTCTTGGCTTCTGGTATTGACTTTCTACCTTTCACCCCAACCCTTTGGCTTCCTGATACAGACTTGCACAGGACTTGCTAGCAAGGTCAATGCCTTCGACTTGTGACTGGATGCTTTGTGCACCCAGCCAACCCTTTTGCACTCTCCTGACTCTGTCTTTAGAGAACATTGACTGCTACACCAACTTGGAAAGGAAGATGTCCATTGAGAGAATAAATGGTTTCATGTCTTAGATGAGGTAGAAATGCATTCATTTGTAATCAGAGCATGGAGTGGTTTCTATAAATCCTTGAAACTTATTTCACTCTTTTAATTTTTTGATATTCAATTTATTTATTTTAATATTTGATATTAATGTTTTAATATTTTTCTAGTTCATAATTTTATTAATAAATGTCTCTTTAGCAAGTCCATCTAAAGATTGACTATGTTCAACAGAAAAGGTACATCAGTCATATCCATGAGGTGATTCTTCTGGGCCTTTCATTTCCATTCTGTACACTTTGTTAGCACCTGCCTTTCTAAAATTCAGGTAAATCAGCTGAATAGTTTCCTTGTCTTGTCTTGTGCTTCTCTCTCTCTCTTTTTCCTTCTCTCTCTCTCTCTCTTTCTCCCTCTCTCTCTCTGTCTCTCAGGAATTGAACTCAAGACCTCATGCTTGCCAGGCAGGCACTGTGAGTTTCCTTGTCTTTCAACTCTCTTATTCTCTTATGTCTTTTTCTCCATATTTCAGGCAATATTTAAAAATATTCCTATAATCAATCATTCTCAGATTCCTTTAGCTTGCTCTATTCACTCAGCAAAATTTCAAAGTGAAATAAAATTAAACAAATTCACAGGCACAGCCAAATTCCAAACCTACTGACCTAGCTAAATGGAGTTAAAATGTTCTAGAGTGAAAACTTAATTTTTTTCTATTGGTTAAAAATTCTTTCAAGGGATGTCAGACAAGTATTACAAGGGGAAACATTTTTAGGTTTCAACTAATTAATATTTTAGACAAATTGAAATTTTTATGGTGGAAAATATTATTTATTTAACAAAGAAGCAGAACAATAAATGTCAAATGCACTGTATGTAATCTGTATATAATGGAGGAGGCATTTATAACTAATGATAAATCTATTCCATTAAAACTATTCTTTTTCAGTTTTTACTACTGAAGAGAAAAAAAATTATTTCCTGCTTGTGAGTTTTACAGCTTCAGCTGAAGTGGAAATGTTTTACCTGCTATCTTGTACCTATTGACCATAGGTGTTTATCTTAGGCTGGACTCTTAACACAACTGTGACAGTCGAAGAGCACAGTTAGGATTTAGTGAAGTTCTCCCTGTACCTAATTATGTGCTTTCTTTTAATCTATGTTTCATTTCCTTCAGATATGTTTTGGATTATTTCTACTAAGATCAATCAATTCATTTACATGGTAAAGCAAAATAAGTATTAATGTATCTCTTGTCAAGCCAACGTTGTTGACATTACCCCTTGGTTAATTGGAATGGACAGTTGTGGGTTCTGAGGTAGAATTATGTTCTATGGATCAGTGTACTTGACTGCATGGAAAACAGGAGGGTAGGCATACTGGGAGAAAGAAGGAAGAGCTCAATATCTGGTTAGGATGGTAAGGAAGGAATGTAAAATGCACAGCCAGCTGACATAGCATGTGATAGGGTTTGGTCTGCTCTCAGTTTATTTACACTTGAGGGGGGCAGTGTTTTGAAATAAGTGATTAAGATAAATAAAATCCTTTAGCAGAATTTCAAATTATTTCTAAAACTAAACTAAACTTTCTAACTAAAACTAACACTAACCTTTCTAAACTTGTTTGGAAATAGATCGTATTCTTTTCCAAATGTTATTTTCAAAAGTAAAGTATATCTTGTTAGTAATTATTAGCAGAAAATTTGAAAGGGATAATGATGAATTACTCTTCAGGTTTAGTTTCCTTCCTCATATTTGAAATAAAGTTAGAAACTAGATGATTTATCAAGTTCTTCTCAGCTACGCAGATTTAATATGGAGTTATACTTAAGAAAGCAACAGTAAGAGGATTCCCAAAGGAATAGTATTTAAATAACTATTTTTCCTCTTGTGTGAGAAAAGAAAGAACCATTACATTATGGATAGATAAAGTAAGTCAAATATTAATACACAATTCCACCTACATGGAAGTTCGTGTTGTCAATATTTCATCATATGAGTGAATGAAATTTAGCTAAGTGAAAGACTGAATTTTGTTGTTTCCATAGCCTTCACACCGGAGAGTTCCATGTCTGTGTTTTTTCTAGGTCAATCTTGACGCTGTAGTTAACTGTAAGGACATCTTTTGTTTGAATACTGCAGCTGATAGATACAGCCACTGTCAACTGGTGTGACACCAGAGAAAAAGACGTGCTTTGTCAGAACTCCAGGGTGAATCACTAGAGGAATGGCGCCCTGTTCAAGAGATAATGCTGGTCTAGAAATCCTGAAATAATGGAGCAATTTCCCACAGAGCCTTTTCCTCTTTGCTTCATTAATCAGAAAAAGAGCACTAAAGTCTGGACCAAGGACTACAGTTCATGGAAGAATTCTGGTTTTTCCATCTCTAATTTCTATGACTGTGAAATCTAAATTAAAAACGTTGAGAACCTTCCAAATGTTCATCATGTATTTTCAAGTCACAATAACATCCTAATATAGTACATTATGTACAGAAAAATGAAAGAGACAAACTTAACACCAGCTTTATGAAATTAAGTAGAGACCAAACCACCAGCTTGGGTTTCAAGTTTTTGTCTTAAATACTAATATTCTAAAAAATAAAACTGGTTCTTAGAGAAGCTCAGGAAATAAACGATTCTCCTAGCGCATGCATATTTTAGGGCTAAAATCATAGACGACTTGCCCCTCACAACATGAAAATAATTTTACATATGTCTACCTAATGAAATATATTTTTGGAAACAATTTTATTTCTTTTCCAATGCCTCATCATGTCAAAACTATCCTCAAGTAAATTCTTCTTTCTCTTTCTCCAATAAGCTATTTCCTGTTTTTTCCTATCTAGTCCTGATACTCTAAAAATTTGGTTATGTGTTCAGAAATTTCAAAGTACCTTTTCTTCTACAGAAATAAATATATAAGCAGATATAATAAAATTATGAGACATCAAAACAACAAAAATATAGGGCTTTAGTAACTAGATGAATAGAGGTTCCACTAAAGTAGTTGTGATTATGTTTGGATTACAGCGTTCCTCCTTTAAACAATTTTGGGGTGAATTTCAAAACCAGGGAAGGGCCAGTGCTAAAATTATTTGTGAAATTGTATAGTCTTCCTTTTGATTGAAATGTGTACTACCCAACTTAATCATCCACCTTGTTCAGCAGATTTGACTTCTTTTTCAGTCACAGCTTGCACAAGAGGCATATCACCTATTCAGAGAGAGAGAGAGAAAGAGAGAGAGAGAGTGTAACTAAAGAACTTTTAATGAATTATTTATAAAAGATGTGGAATGGATGATGGGAAACCACGAGGGATGGGGAGCAGCCCAACTTTTCCTTGAGCCTGGGAAGGATACGGAGAATGGGAGAGTGAGCTGCTATTGGAATGCAGAACTTTCCTGTTGGACCTGGGGACTTGGAAGGAAGGCAGTCACATCTCTGAGCTTACTCTCTTCTTTGCCTTCAAAATTCTAATGATGCTTCCTTTTGTCAGACTTGATAGAGCGCTAGAGAGCCAGTAAATCTGTCTTCCACCCACCCGTTTCAGCCTCTCCCGACAAGGCAGAATGGACAAGCATGAATAGTGACCCCCAGGGCCTGTGTATGACTTTCATCTGTTCACGGAAAATCCAGTCCCTTACTGGGACTGAGAGAAGCGTGGGACACAGCTGCTGAAGGCAATCCTAAAAGGATGGTGCTTTGCACACACTGAGAATGTAAACTCACTGGAAAAAGTATGTAACCAACAAGTGAACTGAATATGTTTTAGCTCATTCATTATAAGTCAGCCGTATTCCTTTATGGCCATGTCCTCCCTTTTAATATGAACATGTGTGAATGGTTATTGTTATATTCAAATAAGCTGTTTTAATCATCCATCAGCCTTCAGGTGGAACAAATGTATTTTTTGTTGATAATTATAATAGAGAATGGAAAAACATAAATGACTAAAGAGGGTATATGTACACACACAAATATTTATGGAATCATCCCTGTGCATACACAGATGAGTGGAACAGAGTTCTGAAAATCTAACTTGGATTGGAGAATGGGGAGATTAAAAACAAAATTTTGTGTAATAATCCAAATCTTCCTGCTTGTGGTAGTTTTTATTTTGTCCAACCAACTTCAGTGCCTTGGCACATTCGATGATGTCTTATTTTTGCTGGAACATAGACGGCTGCTCAGTAATCACAAGTGCCAGGAACAGAAAAGACAAATTGAACTGAGTGACTCTGGGAAAGATGGCAAGTGTTGATCCCCAAGACTTGGCTGGCTGAAGTGGGTCTGGATGATCTAAGCAGGCTTCAGCTTGTCTTGTAAAATCAGGCCATCTATCATCCAATAGAAGAAACTGAACGTTTTTCTGGGAACATCATGCCAGCTTTTGATTTCATTATTTATTGTTCATGCTCACCATCCGTCCCTATCCAATAAAAGTGGCTCAAAAGTATTAAATCAGATACCAGGATAAATCGTTTGCTGCATATTCTCTCAGGCCGTGCAGAACAGAGTAAAGAATGATATTAGGTTGGTTTTTGTCTCTAATGAAAGTCCAGATGGTGTCAGTGGTACATTTGAGTAAATATTTGAGGAAGAAGTTCTCATCTTACACACTCTGTTTCTAAAAACAAAAGTGAAAAGACTAGTTCCCAGCGTGCCTTCTGAGGGCGATGCCACCCTGATGCAAAAACCTGTCACAGGTGCTGTAAAACAGCAACAGCAGGACAATAACAACAGTAATAACAGCAGCAGCAGCAGCAGCAGCAAACCAGAAACCAAAGCCAATACCAAAATAAATAGCATTGAAAGAGAGAGAAAGAAAGAAGAAAGAACACTGTAGGCCCACAGCCTATACTGGCAAAGATATTAATTCTTTAATAATATATCAACCAATTCAAGGCAACATTGTATAAACAGTGGTCGACATCTCAGAAATGCGGAGATGATTTTGTGTTTGGAAGTCAGTCAATACAATTCACCATATTAATAAGATAAAGAAGTAAAACAAGGATCATTTTAATAGATGCAAAGTTGACCTTTATATGCATCCTATAAATCTGAATTTACACTAAAGCACCATAAAATTTTCATCTACTTTTCTTTTAAATAAAGAAAGGAGAACAGAAAGGTCCATAACAGCACAGAAAGACTTTCTTTCTTTCTTTCTTTCTTTCTTTCTTTCTTTCTTTCTTTCTTTCTTTCTTTCTTTCTTTCTTCTTTCTTTCTTCTTTCTTTCTTTCTTTCTTTCTTTCTTTCTTTCTTTCTTTCTTTCTTCTTTCTTTCTGTCTTTCTTTCTGTCTTTCTTTCTGTCTTTCTTTCTCTTTCTTTCTTCTTTCCTCTTTTTTTCTTGCTTTCTTGCTTGCTTTCTTGCTTTCTTGCTTTCTTTATTTTTGTAGTGCTGGGCATGGCCCCAGCTACACACTGAGCTATATCTCCAACTCTTTCATTTTTTATTTTTGAGACAGGGTCTCACTAAGTTACTGAGTTGGCCAGGCTGGGCTTGAAATTGCAATCCTTTTGCCTCCCCCTCCCAGAATGGTCAGAGTACAGAACTTCCCTTCCATTCCTGAATTTATCTTTAAAGTTTTAAAGTAGAGAAAGTAAAATGATGAAAATTGCAGCAATTCATATGTCAGAGATTGACTTGGACGTCCCCTGGGGTTAACCATGAACTTTACAAGCCAGCGTGCATACATACACCTAGAGTGTAACTTCTACCATACCAACATTCACCCTGTGGGGAGTGACCTTTCTCAGCAACTTTCCAAATCAAGGACTAAAGTCTGAGGGCCTTTTCACATAGTTGGTGTTAATTTAAAAAGGAATGAGAGAAGTGTTCAAGTGATGGGGTAGTTCAATAAAAAGCATCTCATTCTGTCCATCCATCCATCCATCCATCCATCCATCTATCCATCCATCCATTGATTTAATAAATGGCTGAGAATCTACTTTGTGCAATGCACGAAATAGATGCAGCTGTTGCCTGTATGGACTGTACGTTCCAAGGAAATTCCTCAGAGTAATAATATGTTCTTCTTTGGCTTGTGTTTCAGAAACCCAGTGTGTAAGTGTAGGGGAAGTTTTTGGTCTGCCATAGTTTGGAGAGTTTATGGGTGGGCCAGAATATGACCTCTCGCCTTGTTTACTTTATTTCTGGCACAAGATGGTCCACTTCTTTACCTTTCTTCACCTTTCCCATCACTGTACAGGTGCTGCCCACCTCAGGAGTTGGTTCTACCCTCTGGTCCTGCATCATCACAGAGTGACCTTGAAAGAATATTTGTTCTCCACCCCAAGGCAATTGATTCCAGATGGTGATGCCTCCTCATTTCAGACTTATTGACAGAGACGTTTTGAGAGTAGTTTTGATTATGTTATTGGTTCTGCACTGCCTGCTCAGAATTTTTGGGCAGAAGTTTTAGGCCTTGTTTTTTCTTGGAAACGACATATTCGAGAAATTCTCTGATTTATCTTAGTGTCATGGAAGAGCATGGAACTTTTTGTAAATTTTTGTGTGGGTTTCAAAGAAATAATTTGGGATCTATTCAGGTAGCATAACAATATCTAACAGGAGTAATAACTGAAATTAAGCTGAATTCTCCAACAATTTGGATAGATACTTTATTGTTTTGGATACTGGGCAGTATGAAAATGATATAGCTGACACATTTTACCCCCTAAGAGACTAGTACTGAAGTTGTTTATGAAATGATGTCTTCTAGTGTTAATGCCATTGTTTTGCTTGTTAGTTATAAAATTTCTCTGATTTTCTGAAGCTATTTAAGTCGAAATATGAAGTTTTTTGCAAGTTTTATGAGACTTAACTGATTATGTGTGGTTCTTGACTCCTAAGGATTCTTAAATATAGGTTCGTAATGACTATGAGACTTCATCTTGTTGCAAGATTTTTCCCTAAATTTGTCTTTATAATACTACGCTGGTTAGTTAAAGAATATTGCTTATTCTTTTGAATATTTACTTCATCTTAATTACTTCACAGAGGTTTCATTCTTGGGTAATCATTATACATTGGATTCTTCGCTGTATTCAAGAAGGTTTTAGATTCCTAATGACAGAGACAGAACCTTTTGTTGTGTGAGTTATTTTCCTAGGCAAACAACTTAATCCTCTATTATTTATTTGTTTTGTTCATGAGAAATAAAAGTAATTTCCCTCTGAAAGCATTCAATTATTTTTCTAGAAGTAGTTAATGCCATGTTCCTAAAGATCTTTTGGAAGTTCTAAGAACAGGCAGTAAATGGGTGAGGGGTGAGGCAGCCCAAAGAGATTGAGTAAAGTGAACCACTGCTGTCATGTATTTTTGACTATTTTTAAAATGAAAAGTAGTTTATGATTCATGGATGAACCAAACTAATGTAATTCAAGATTACTGATTGAAAGGCAAGAAACTAGCATCTGTTGAAATTATTGTATCATTCAATCATCTAAAGACGTTTTTATGAAGAACGATTTTTTTCCTGTATTAAAAATGAATAAAGTGATCACAACTTTCGCAAGATCAGACATGTGCTTGGTTAGGTGCGTGCCAGATGTATCGAATGATGATATGACTGAATGTCTGTGTTTCTCTACAGTCTCTGTGTTGAAGTGTTAATCCCCAAGGTATTAGGAGGTGGCATCTTTAATTATAGATGAGGTCATGAAAGTGGGGCCCCATAATGGGATCAGTGTGCTTCTAACAAGAGACTGCAGAGTGTCCACCCTGCCACCTCCCCAGGTGAGGCTCTAGTGAGAAGGTCATGGTTAGGAAAGCTTCTTGAAGAATCATATTAACCGGCGTCTTGCTCTTGTACTTGCCAGGCTTCAGAACTGTGGGACACAGATCTCCCCACTTTAATTATTATGGTAGTTTCCTATCTATCTATGGTAGTTTCCTACAGCATTCCACGAGGGCAGGCGACTTGTTTAGGAATGGTGATCCTGGTTCCATTCAGGGCATTTCTCTTTACTTTAAAGATTGCTAGAGACAAGGGGAAGAGGAAATTACTTGGCTGTTGTGCCTTCGATAAACATTGTGTAGTTTATCACTCCTGGAAAAATTATAAGAAATGAGGAATTAGAAAAGAAAAGAAGGAAAGGAAAGGATCAAAGGTTTGCAAGGTCTCCTGCCTGACTTTTGGAAGAAGATTGAAGCTGGTGCATGGTAAACAAAACTTCCTGCCTGGAGGCTGCCAAGGATTCCAGGAAGATTACACTGTCTTTTTGCTCTGATCAGTGCAGGCCCTGCTGCCCAAGGAACGGACTATACAACCACATAACTCCTGATGCCAGCCCTGCGAACTCACTGCATGCTCTCTAGTATGGGCATTCCATGACCTGAAAAAAATCGCTTGTTCAGATCAGGCAAATTAGTCCATTTCAAGTACACTTTTCATACACATTCCTCAAGCCCAATGACTCTGCTCTTCTTTCTCTTCTGTGGTTTGATAAGCAAAAGGATATTCAAAATTAGATTTTGTAATAATGTGATACCCTGTGGTTTCTTTCCCTCTCTTTATGTTTTTTCATTATTGCAAACAGATTATTGTCAAGTTATTTTCCAGTATATCTATGTTACCATTCAAGTGTGTCCTCATCAAGATTCTGTGTGTTGAGAATTGAATGCCCAAATTCATATGCTAAGGCCATTAGGAGGTGAGGCCTTTGGGAAGTGTTAGGACAAGATGAGGGAATGAGGGTGGGGCCCCTGTGATGGCATTAGTGGCTTTATAAGAAGAGTAACAGAGATTAGTTGCTTCCTCTGACTCTTCTGGTGATGCCTTCTGCTATATTATCATGCAAGAAGATGCCTGCACAGTTCCTAGCTCCATACTCTCAGACTGCCCAGTCTCTAGAACTGAGAGCTGTGTAAACTTTTGTTTCTGTATTAATTACCAGTCTCAGGCATCTTGTTGTAGTGACAGAAAACTAAGACAATTTGCTATTTCTAATTCTTGAGATTCCAATTCTCTTATTATTCAGTGGTTTGCTTTCTCTCATGGTTGGTTATTTTTATTGTTAGCTCATCTACAGCTGAGGTTGTTTTAAGAGCCCTTGGCACCATGGATCTTTGAGTTATTCCTATAGAGTAGTTTGCACATTTCAATGTTTTAGTTCATTTTTAAATGTTAATGTGTCATTCTTAGATGTCTGTGCAACTTGGAGTAGAAATCAAACCCCACACTTGAGCATGAGCCGAGGCCAAGGACTCACACATGACGGCTAAGGTAGTTTAAGGAGAAAGTAAGATTCGTGTGACTCATCCAGGTCAATGGATAAAAGTGTTCTCTTTCCTACCTTGAATATGGGGTGGCCCTGGAGGTTCTCCACTGTTTTCAGAAGGCTGAACTCAAGCCCATCTCTAGGTTCCTTGGTCTCAAATTCATATATCCTGACTTTCCTGCTGATAGACCAGATCTGAACCTCTTGAGGTGATACATGGGACAGACTTTCCATGAGTCACTTGCCCCCAGCTCATTTCTTTGGATTGTAGTCTCCCCATTTTCTGGTACCTGGGAATTTCTCTTGCTTCACTTTCAGCTTATTATTATTTTTGTTATATTTTTAAGTCATCATTTATATATCTTTGAAGTGATGGTATTCTCTATGTCAACTCAATCTACTGCACTGGTCAGATGCTTCCTATTGCTAAATGTGTAATATTTTTTTTCTGTTTTAAATGTTCTGGTTACCTGTTGACTTTTCTGAAGAGATTTTCATGCTAATTGCATAGTTACAAGATGAACATATATATATGTATATATATATAATATGAAATTATACATATAACATTATATGAAACTATGTGCATAATGTACTGGCTCATTAAGAAATAACTTCTTTAACCACTATTGTGGTTAAGTAGCTGTTAATTCAGAAACCACTTTAGCTTAGAAAATGATGGGGAATATATTTAGGCTCAGAATTTATAAGAAGGCTTTGGAAAGGTTGAAAGCATAATTTGCAGCATGCCTAAGGGTTGAAAGTTACATTGACTCTTTAGAGCAATGAAACTTTGGCAAACCATATATTTTAATGGGGCTCTTTTTTTTTCCTTTTTCCCTCAGAGAGAAGACTGGAGTTCTACTTGCTGTATATAAAACTCCCTATAACCTCTTAACAGGTGTTCCAAGGATACAGAAAACTACTGTTCTGCTCTCCTTTGAGACATCTTGCAAGTCAAAGAGTTCAGATCCAACCACAAGGGTAGAGACGGGAATCACAGAATTAAATGGGTCCCTTTTTCCAGCTTCAGAGTCAGAAGAGAAAATAGATTGCCATTTGGATGTGGAAGCAAGTGGTTTTGAGTATACTTTTTATTAGATCTTGCCTTTGTTCTTATCTGTTGCTCATGGTCTCCTGAGGAGATTTTCGTCTTTCTGTATAGATTTAGGTCATTCACTTCCAAGTAAACTATTTTTTAAGGTTGTGCTCGGTGAAAAGTTTTCTCTAGTAGACTTCCTAGAAATAACAAAATGCCAACAAATAAGGAGGATCAGAAGGCTGCAGTTCTCTGGAACAGGCTCTTCCAGGACAGAACAGAAACCATATGTCTATTTCAAGCATATTTGAAAAAATTGCATCATGTTTTGACACATCTTGAGGTTTCGTGTCATTAATGGGAAGAGCAAGGCTAAAATAACTGCATAAACCTGAAGAAGATTCTTGACCTGCTAAGAATTTCTCTTCAGATGCAGGAAATGAGATTATCATATTTTTGGAGGGGTCAGCTCTAGGGGAAGGATTAGAAGAGCGTGCAGCAATTAAAATAAAAGCAAAGGAAAAACACAGCACACCCCTTCTTCTGCCATGACACCTCGTAAAAGCAAAGTCCCAACCCAAACAATGAAAACCCAAGAGCTCTAAACAAAATCTAGTACACTGAAAGATCTCAATAAAAATATGCAGTTCTATATATATAAAAGAAGGAGGGCAGGATGTTTTCAAAGCTGTAAGACATCTGGCCAAGTAGGGGGAGAATATAAAAATATAGAAAGGGTGAGATTCTGTTGGAATCATAAGTTTCCCTACACGTTTTCCTGCAAAAATCCTTGAAGGGAAGGCCTCTGATTCCCTTTCCATAGAGAAAGGCAGCTTGGAAGTTTTCAGTTTCTTCATTTTCAGGTTCAACAGTGAGCGGGCTACATGCTGCATCTCTGTTTTAAGTCACCCGTGGCGTACTTGCATAAGAAAATCAAGCTAAATTTGTTCTGTGTGGTCTACTACAGAGCGTGGTGCTTGCTTTTATCAGCTTGGTTGTATTTTCATTACTAATCAGTCCAGTTTTTGTCCAATCGCCTGGTCTATTTCCCATGAATCAGAGAAATAACTGCTTTTCATTTCATTTTCTTGTTCCTTTGAAAAGAAGGATGACAATTGGTAGTTTTGTTTAAAATTATGGCAAAGCGATTCTGTGGTGATGCCGTTGGAAAAGGGCTGTGTTCCAGGTATTCCCAACGATAACGGTGAAACTTGCCAAGAAGCATCTTAAGAAAGAGTGCAGTTGAATCTTCTAGTTTTCTCCAGCATGAGAGGGTTATTCTTTAAATAACAAACTTTCCTAAGTGCTGACTCAGGGGCAAAGTTGGGTTATGAGGTACATGTTCTTTCTCTCCTCATTCTCAAAAATCAGATGCTTATTAAATTACAATAAAAACTAATATAAATAAAAGTTGGGATGTGGAATTTTATACCCATTGTAATGATTTTTTCTACAATTCCCCAGCTAGAGTTTTGGGACATCCCTATCTCTACACTAATTTTCCTTTTCCCTTGGATAAAAAGCTCATGGTCTTGCTGTAATGGTACAAGAGGCCTTTCCTCTGTGTTATGATTGAAGATGTTATGTGACCCAAGAAAGAGGTATTTGCTGTCTTCTCTGAAACAATATAGTGCCTCTCATAGCCTAAGAAAATCTTAATATAATAAGAATGAACACAGGGTCTCAACACTTCTTACTATCCCCAGTATTTTCTAATAGGGATGGCCATTTTTCTGGTGGGTGTACCACCGGGTGAACTTGGAAAGCATTGCTGAATTACATTTGAGAAAAGAGATGTCCTGTGCTGGGTAGGATGTTTAGTAACATCCCTAGCTTTAGCCCCTGGATGCCAGTAGAACCTTCTAACCACTGGGAAAGGGATCGGCTTCAAAAATGGAATCATTTGTGTCAGACTCTGGCAAAACAGATCTCAGGAAAAGATCCAAAGAGGAGCCTGGTTATCTTCTCCATCAAAGATTTCAACGCGGCCTTGATAGTCACAAATCTGAAGTGTGTATATTAATTTTAAATATCTTTCCATCCAAATTCTACAATTTACTTGAAAGCATATTGTTGGTCTCAAAGAGATGGTGGCCTGGTGGCTAATGAAAGTAGGGCAGTATTTCTAGAAGGAGAGGAAAGAGGCAGAGCACAAGGCCACTCTGGATTTTAAAATAAAATACATGCAAGGACAGCGTGAGAATGAGCTTGCGATGGTTTTGTCTAGATGGTTCCCCAAAACCTCATGCAGTTATAGGTGGGGAGGTTTGAAGGTGGCCGGATTAGGGTGTGTAAGGCTGGAATCAGGATGTGGGGCCCAAATTAAGAGTGTGATGCTGGGGCTAAGAGGGTCATACCCTGGGCGTGGGTGGCATCACTCAAAAGGCAGGTAGGCTGGGTGGAATCAAAGGGATAGAGGGAAGCTGCCGCTGCTCACTGCGTTGCTGCCTCCTGCCTGCCCTGCCACCTGTGGACTGTTCCTCCTTTGCAGTGTCCCTGTGCCATGTGTCATGTCACCCTGCCTTGGAGCCAGCTGACTATAGACTGAAACCTCTACAAACTGTGAGCTAAATAAACTTTCCCCCTTTAACTTGGGGTGTTGAGTATTTTAATTGGTGGTTAGACAACATGATCTAACCACCAATTAAAGATTAAAGATGAGAAATCGAGGCCCAGAGAGATTGAATCTAGAACCAAGAAGTCAAATGATTACTTTTAGAGCTTCACTTACATTTTGTGTTTGATTAGGCACTTTTGTGAATGAATCCGAAGGATGCTAATTGTTCCAAGACATAAAGGAAATGATAAATAGCATCTCTGTGCTTGCCAATACCCCACAGATAATTATGAACATCATGTCCACAGCTCATTATGCAGAATGTTTATCTTCTTAATAACCTTGTGCTATTCTTTGGAAAGTTGGTTTCTCCAGCAACTTATTTAGCCTTAAGCAATAAGATTCATCGTTATAGTATTTGCTCTATAGCACTTACCCCATAGTTGAAATGCTACATGTGGAGTTTGTGTTCTTTTGGTCATAGATATCCAACGTTAAAGGGGGGGCAGAGTAGAGTTCAAAACTTAATACAGTGACTGGATTTTGTTTTTCAATGGCTTAAATTTTTGTAAACTTTTTTATACTGGGAACAGGAAACCCGCCAGAATTATTGCCTCTATTTGGTGAGTAGACATAGCAAGAGTTTCTTTAGTCTGACAAGTATTCAGAAATTTGGACTTTTCAGTTTATGAAAATTCCTTATAAAAAGAAGTATTTTTTTTTTCAAAATATCTTGAACAAAAGGGAATTTTAACTGGTGACTAAGGAAGACCTTGTTTCAAATGGAAAAAATTAGAAAAGGGTTGGGGATGTAACTTAGTATGAAGGCCCTGGGTTCAATCTCCCATATTTCCAAAAAATAGTCAAACAAACACATAAACAAACAAAAATGGAGATGAATCTCCATGCAAAACAAAGACATAATGGAAATATCTAGGGTACACATGTACGGGCTGAGGTTGTCTCTTGCATGTCTGAGAACAAAGGAACGAAAGAGAATGCTACACAGGGTGTTTCTAAAGGAATCTATTGGCACTTTTGGCATTATTGAGAGCTGGTGAGCCTTGATGGGGTGCTGCAGTTACTATGTAGAATGAGCCCAAAGCCTGAGCTGGCTCTTTCCTTGGATTGGGTTTGTGAGATTGGTTGGTGAGTGTTCTTGCATAAGTGCCTCCCTTCCTTGTGTTGCTAGCTGTCTTCGGGAGCCTGTGGGGTAAGCTGCACTGTGTGATTCAGAAAATTTTCCCCATATACTTCTGTCATCAGGCAAGTCATGTCTAAGAACTCCCCCTTTTTGCTCTTCCCTGACTCCATCTGCCAGACTTTGACATAAGTGGCTCCTCTTTGAATCTGAAAACTCCCTCACTGTGGTGGGAGGTGCTACTTGCACCTGCTTCCTGGCAGAGATCAGGAAACACTGCCACAGATCCACAAGGCACAAGAAAGACAACCCTTTCCCTTAACAAAGAGTCACATGACTTAAATGGTGGTATTTCTGGAGCTCAGAAATCTTGTATAATTCTTTCTTCTTTCTTAGAATTTTAGCAGTTTGGATGGTTTACCGGATAACCATTTACATACCATGACCATTTGCTAATGCTCTTTATGCTTTTACAGATTAGAGAGGTGGACATTGGTCAAATCTTGTGTCTCCTTCTGACTCTCCAAGACATCACCCTGTGAGCTTGCAGTAATAGTGTACATTATGCAACTGCAAACCACGTGATGGAAGACTGAAAAAGCAAAAGAAAATTTCCAGGCCCTTACCCTTCTTTCACCCCCAATAAATGCAGCGGAGTCTTCCTGCACTACCGCTAGCCTTGTAGTCATGAAAAACGAACCAGAGCGAGGAGGAAATAGACTCCATTCTCCTCCTTGTCTTAAGCCTGTAAAACTGTACTGCATTTGGGACAAAGTATTCTGCCTTTTATGACCACTTTAGTTTACTATAGAAGACAAACGCTGAACATCTTTATCTAATTTATTGAGTGGTCCACTGTCCAGGTTTGGCTGATGACTGGAGCATGTTTGCCCTTTCCCACATGTTTAGTAGAAGAGGAGCAGATGCATTTGCCTCCTTGCCACACTCTGAAGTGTTCATTTGTAGTTATGTTGGTGTGTGCCATCTCCCTAGGTCTGCACTTGTCACCACAGAACCATGCAGCCCTATCACTTCTGGAAAAGTGTTCTTGCATGTGTGCCTAGCTCCCTTTGTGTTGCTAGCTGTCTTTGGGAACCAGTGTAGTAAGCTGCACATTAAACCACAAACTCTTTCCCCCTTTGCTTTCTCTCCCATTTTGCTTTCTTTTCTCCCTCCCTTTTTCCCCTTTCACTCTCCTCCTCCTCCCCTCTCCTCCTTTCCTTTCCTTTCCTTTCCTTTCCTTTCCTTTCCTTTCCTTTCCTTTCCTTTCCTCTTTCCTTTCTTTCCTTTTCCTTCCCCTTCCCCTTTCCTTTCCCTTTGGCTGCCTGCTTTCCTTCCTTCCTTCCTTCCTTCCTTCCTTCCTTCCTTCCTTCCTTCCTTCCTTCCTTCATTGTTCTCAAGTCCATCTAGGTCTTTCCGGCATTTGGCATAGCTGATGTTGAATGCCCTTTCCTCAGTTTTCCTTCCACTTTTCCTTTGGCCCTTATTACCAGGTCTTCCATCCCTTTTGCCACAGATCTTTCTTAACCAAAGTTCTGTTGTTAGACCTCATCCGTGTTAACCAGCTTCTCTGTGAAAGACACCTTTCTGCTCGCTTACACCTATCCCCTTCCCCAGTCTCTGATCCCGTGTAGCTTACTGACTGCCAGAAACTCACTTGGTTGTCAGTGTGAGCAACACAGAAATCTTCCTTCCAGCAAGCCAGCTCCTCTTTCGACTCTGAATAGCTGTGTTCTCCAGTTTCCCAGGTTCAAGAGCTTGGTGTCGCCTCCAGCTCTTCTTCGTTTACCGTCCCCACAGGCGATAAATCTTCAAGTCATGTGGAGCCGACTTCCGACTTCCGCAGTGTTCTGCGGGAGGTTTTATTTTGTCCATTCCCTCACCCATCCCTGCCCAGCATCTGAAGGACACTTTTCACCGCCCCTGCCTTCCTGTTCTAATCTGTTTATGTTTTTTAATCAAAATATCTTTCCCCTGATCATTTCCTTCTGCGATCTCAAAGCCATCAGCTGCTCCTGATTACCTCCTGAAAGAGCAGCGCAGCATCTCGGACTCCTGACCCAGGCCAAGCACAACCGAATGCTTCCCACAGGTTTTAACCCTGGGGGAGGGGGTGGCCTCAGCAGCAGGTGGCAGACACCGACTCCCACCTGCTGCTGATGTTTATGTTTCATGCTCCATCTGAGATACCCTCTCATTCACCAAGCCCTTTGGCATTTCTGCCCATACAAGCTCCGGTGTACTTCACTGTCTTTGTAAGGCACTGTGCTTGGCGGGTGTCTTTTCCTGCTGCGTGGTTTTGTAATGTTTGTCACTTCCCTCCCCTCTTAGATTAGGCCTCTCTCTAGGTAAGAACCATGTCTTCCTGGTCTTGGCACCTCTGTTCCCAGCACAATGGTTTTGGGTGTGGGGTTAGCAGTCGGTCCTGAGGGCGCCCACAGTCGGGCACAACTCCTGCAGGGGAGCCAGTGCCAAGCCAGCCCTGAAAAAGGCCAGGCCAGGGTGGAAGCGCAAGTTGGGCAGGGCGAGAGGAAGGAGGGCGGGGCAGCCCTCGGAGAGAGCACTGCAGCTCCGTGTGCACGCTGTCACGGGCACATCTACTCACTGTTCAGTCCTGTTCCAGAGGGGCGCACACACACCCTGCACATATGTACAAATCAGAATGTTCTCTTAGTGTTTTGTAGCTTTTGAAAACTGATAGGTTAACAGCACTTTTCTGAGGGACAAATTGCATCCCAGCTTACTGAATTGGCTTCTTGGATGGTGACATAAGTGCAACACCTGCTTCAGCAGGAGGTTAGCCGAGTCAAGAGCACCCCAAGGGGCTCAAATTCTGGCTCCACTTCTTCCTGTGACCTTTGGTAAGTGATTCAGTCTCTTGGGGCCTAGCAATAATAGCAAGTCTTTCCTAAGGTTAAGAAATGCAAATTGAAACTTCACTGCCCTCTACCTCACTGCAGAAAGAATGGCCCTCCTTAAGAAATCAACCAATGCTGAGAGGATGTGGGGGAAGGGGAACCTTCTCCACTGTTGGTGGAAGTGTGAACTATACCGACATTCGGAAATCAGTATGGAGATGTGTCAAAAAGCTAAACTAGAAATGCCATTGGAATGAGCTGTTATCCCCCTCCATCCCGCCAGTACCATCCCCCAAAGAGGTAGAAACATTACATCACAGCGATACTTGTGTACCCCTATTTATAGCAACGCAGTGCATAATAGCCGAGTCAGACACACAAACTTAAACATCAGTTTCTATTATCTAAGAAATGCAACATATAAATAAAGAGCAAAATACAAGAATGATAATAGGAAACGGAGACAGATCTTTTGCTAAAGGGAACATTACCTTCATGCACAAATTTCCCGTGAGTAATGTAATCATTACGTATAGCAAACATGGACAGCACAAAAATAAAAACTGAAAAAAAGAATTCGATGAGTGATGCTCTGTGAGGAGTTGAGGCTGAGGTCCCCACACCAACAGTGCTCTGTGGAGATTCGTAGCATTGTAATCGGGTTATCATTAACACCATTGTTCTTATTAACTATGATAATGAACTCACCTGTATTGCCAGTGGGTGTGACTTAATCATCGCACAACTGTGTGCACACACTCGTGAGGAGTTTGGGGTGTGCCTGTGTGCGGATGTGTGTATTTCATCCTTGCCACTGTAGTTAACTATGGTTAAATGTATGTTTTCCGTAGCCACCTTGTCCTGAATTAATTCCTGGATCCTTCTGCCCCAGCTGTGAGTCTAATGACAAATTACTCAATGTCTTTGTTCATCAGTATCCTTAACTGTAATGAGAGCTCAACAACAATAATACTAATACCGCAGTAATACATCCTTCAGTGCGTGGTTTTGTGGCATAAATGAAGTAGTGCCTACCAAGTATTTTTATCAGTGGCTTGGTGCGGTGAGATCTCAGTAACTGCTATTCTTATTAGCTCTTGTCTCTGTCAGATCCATGTAACTCAGACCTTCCCTCAGCAGCCCTGTCCAACCCCAGGTTTTACCACACCGTCTGACCTTGAGTGTCCCTTCTGGCTAGTAAAGCTCTTGGTGAGAGGCTGAATAATAAATGCCAGGTTTGGGGTTAGCTAATTCTGCTCATAACATGCAAGCACTTAATACTAATCTGGACCTTTCCCACCCTGGCTAATCATTACTTCTCAAAAATGCTGACCAAATCTGAAAATAATCTTCAGTTCTGTCATTAATTTAAAAAGTCATGTTTTGCAGTGTGGCTAGCCTTCTCAAATCACTCTCCCAGTGAATGACATTCGTTGCTGTGGCGGGTATTCATTTTTGTTAAATTAATCTTTTAAGAGTGAGTAATGGCCATACGAGTTGGAATATGTTTTGCTCTGTGAGTGCGGAAACATTTAGAAACTCACCACGGCCAGGCTGAACTTGCCAGAGACCAGCGGGATGGTCTGTAGGGGACAATGGGGGTTGCCGTTGTTGCTGTAGCATTCATTTTAGGAGCAGCTGTGTGTTATTGATACGGTGCCCTGATGTGTCCTGTTACCCAGAATCCCCAGGCTTCTTCAGTGAGAATTATGGTAACCATTGCCTGCTCACTGGCTTCCACTGAGACTGTACCGTGAGGTTTGCAAAGGTGTGTGTGTGTGTGTGTGTGCGCGTTGTGTTTTTATTTATTTATTTTTTTGTCTTTTTGAGACAGGATCTCAAATAAATAAAAATAAAATAAATAAAATAAATAGTTCAGGCTGGCCTTGAGTTCACTTTGCAACCCAGGCTGGTCTTGAACTCACTACGATCCTCCTGCCTCAGCCTCCTGAGTGCTGGGATTATAGGCGTGTGCCACCAGGTCTGGTTTGTGTTTGTAACCTATGGTGAATCACCTCAACCCCAAAATGGAGTTTCTGGTTACCGAATAAAATAATAGGTCTATTTCTATAAATATACATTAACATAAGGTAGTTAATTTCCCTTAAAAGTGCATCTGTAATCCATGGATTTATTTTGATTTTTAGTACTAGAAATTGAACCTAGCACTGAGCTCCATCCCTAGATCCTTTAAAAATTTTTTAAATTTTAAAACAGAACCATGCTAAGTCCTTGTTCCCCAGGCTGGGCTCAAACTTGCAGCCTTCCTGCTTCAGTTTCCTAAGCAGCTGGGATTTTAGGTGTGTACCACCACGCCCAGTTTTGACTGGAGTATTAATTTGTGTTTTGTTTCTGTGGCTATAGCTTTTTTACCTTTATTCCCACCATGAGGCCAGGCATTTATGTTCCCTAAGCTCAGTGGTTTTGGGGTTTCATGGGTAAAGGAGAAAGTGCTAGGCATTCAAAAGATGACCACCCAGCTTGCATTTGGCTTCTGGGCCCTGGACTCATCAAGAGGCATCGCACTGGTACCTCCGGTAGGGAGGATGTGGCAAACCAGTTGAGGTTAGATTGGCTGAGCTGAGGGCTCAGACTGGCTCTGGCTAGTGGATTCCAGGCTGGGTGCAGCAGCTCCTCTGTGGGACCAGCATGGCTGACAAAGTGGCCTTTGGGTCCCTCATCCTAAGGAAACAGCAGGGAGGCTGTCTGAGGGTGAGATCTGGGCAAACAGAGCCCGGACGGGCACCGTAGGGTTTTGTGGGAACCAAGGACACCGGCGAGGTGGAGGAATGCTGGGAACACGGTCACTCTGAGGGTGGTGCCTCCCTCAGTGTTCTGGCACTGGGTGAGCCCCAGGGTTGAGGGGGTGCTTCTGGGCATGGAGAGGCCTTCTCAGTACCACACGGAGCTTAGACATAGCCTCACAAGGCAAGAGGCGGGTCCAGATCTAATTAGATTCAGAGGAATAAATGAGTCTGAGGCTTCCCGTAGCCAAGTGTTGGAGAGCCACACCTCCCGCATTTGGGAGTTTGTCAGAGGAAGGTGGCACACGGTCCCTCCAGCCTAGGAGCTAGGAGATGCTTGGGGGCCACAGTCATAGTGGTCCTGCCCACCTTCGTGTGGCACTGAGAGGAAGAAAGCTGCGTGAACCACCCTGAGCCTGGGACTTGTGCATGCTTAGGTCTGAGTGAGGGCTCCTGGCTTTGTCCTCTGAATCAGAGGCACAGAGAAAGGTGTTGCACGGGAAGTGGCCGTAATGTTAGGAAACACTCCCCAGGGGCACCTCGAAGTATCTGTGTCTTCAAGCTCAGGAAACAGAATTCTATTTTTGTCTCTGTAGTTCGCCAGGAAAAGGGAGACTGCAGACTTGACTTGGCAGGGCAGCATCCAGCAGGCCACAAGGACAGTCACTTGAGGAAGAAAACGAGTAAGTGATCACTGACTTTTCCAGCTGCGTGGACATCCACTTACAACAGGAGTAAGCGTGGTCTAAACACTGAACACTATGGGTTCATGTGTATGTGCGTGCATGCATGTGTGTGTGTGTGTGTGTACGTGCATGTGTGTGACATGGACCCCTTTGGCAATCTTGTGGCTCCTCCTCAGAGCAAAGTTTAAAAACACCTACAATAAAATGTATAAATAAAAAAGAAGAACGTTGTATTGAAATAGAATTATTAAAATATTAAGGAAAACAAATCTAAATTCCATGAAACTTTTTTCTTCTTTGTGAAGGCATCTGACAATTACCGTGACTTGGAAGTGTGATGAGCAAAAACTAAAATTTGAGAAATATAAAAATATCTGCACTTTCTACTGATAACCAAGCCAAAGGAACTTTAATCATCAAAGGACATACTTTCAGTTACAAATTAGTGAAATTAATATTAACTTCTTCACATTCAAATACATAGATTTCCTAAACTTCATGAGATTAGACAGCTTTCTGCTGGGATTTTGATGAAAACAGACGAATTTATTATGCTGTGTGTGTGTGTGTGTGTGTGTGTGTGTGTGTAAAGATTTGTTCTGATTTATTTGAAGCTCCCTGTCAGCTGTTTCATTGGGTCCTTTAGGAAAAAGAATGTTTCCCCATTAAACAGCAGGTCATAAAAGATGTCTTTGGAAGGGTTTGGAGACCTCATTGCTTCACAGAGAGATGGCCGTGGTGCACTCCTCAACCATCTGGGGGTCTTTGGACCTCTTCCTGGAGCCACTGGTTTTGGTGACAAGCTCAGCCACTTTGCAGTCATGAGAAACAGAAGCAGTGATCCCGAACAAAAATGAAAAAAAATTTGAAAAGGCTTCTGCCTGGGAGAAGAAGAGGGGTCAAGGGTCCACCTGCCAAAGAGAAAAGACTTCTGCCTTCCCATGCATTCATTTGGCTTTGGGGGCTGGGTCTTTTGTGGGGCGATTGCAGGTTCTGGTCAGGCCGGTGGCTCATGTCCTCTGAGCAGTGGCCTGATTTATTATTTAGAATGACTCCCAAGAAACATGGACTTGAACGTTTTTCCTACATCACAGTGAGAATTCTTCCACCAACCTGCAGAGACAGGTGACAAACTGAGGCCTAAGTTTTCCAGGCGTTAAAAGGCTCTGCTGAGGCCTCTCTCTGAAGGGGGTTTCTCTGCCTGTGTGACCTTCTCTCCTCTCTTTCCTCCCTTTCCTTTTTCCTCTGTTACTTTTCCTCCCTCCTTTCTCTTTCTTTCCTCCACAC
Organism: Dolichotis patagonum; assembly: GCA_004027295.1. Classification (NCBI taxonomy): domain Eukaryota; kingdom Metazoa; phylum Chordata; class Mammalia; order Rodentia; family Caviidae; genus Dolichotis; species Dolichotis patagonum. The sequence goes on from PVJX010010022.1 coordinate 43,851, forward strand.
TCACCCACCTTATTACACAGAAAATCACATACCCATGGGTGTTGTCTGTTGTGCATATATTCTCCTATTTCTTGTTAGTTGCACTTGAATTTCATGTTTTTGAAGAAGGTTAGGGGAAACAGCTTTATAAAATGCAAACAATCAGCTACAGTCAGCTGTTGCTTACCATACTGATGCATAGGCCATTAGGTGACCTCTGCCTTTTGCACCTATCCTGTGGTGCACCTGGAGGAAGGTACACCATCTGGGCAAATCACGCCACGTGCCTCTGGTGAGTGCCCAAAACACTGCAAACATGTGGGGTTTAGGCTGTGGAACATCACATATTGTACAGTAAACTTTTTTTTTTTTAACACATAGGAGTACATTTTAAAATGATAATTAAAAATATTGTATTGTATGATGTTAATCTTGATTATTAACTTGATTAAGAAACACCCAGGAAACTGGTAAAACACATTTCTGGGTGTGTCTGTGAGGGTATTTCCACATTTGTGCGTAGGACAGCAGACTGAGGGGAGACACCTGCCCTAGATGTGGGTGGCAGCACCTAGTGGGCTAGGGACCCAAATGGAGCAGAAGGGGAGGAAGGAGGAAGGCTGCCAGCCCAGGCTTTCTCATCTCTTTGTTGTTTTCTGGCTGGTGTAAGGTGAGTAGCTTTTCTCCACCTTCTTGCCACGATCTATTTATTAACCACGAGTCTAAAAACAATGGAGCTAGCTGGCCACGGACTGAAACCGCTGAAATCAGGAACCCAAATAAACCTTTCTCTTAGCTGATTTATCTCAGGCATTTTGTCACATCAAGAAAGCTGACTAACACAGAGGAAATACATAAACGCATACCATGCACATTTCATTATCAAGTATTATGTGTGCTGCATAACTGTGTGTGCAATAGTTCATGTGACCTACAGGGCAGTGGGTTTGTTTGCTCCAGTTTCACCACAAACATGCTCATTGATAGGATTTTTTTGGGGCTTCTTTATAATCTTATGGGATCTATGTCAGATGTATGGTCTATTGTTGACCATTCTATATTGATCAACTTTCCTTCCCACATGTTCAAATAGTTCCTCAGTTTTAAGGAGGAGAGGTTGCATTTCCTTATAGCTTCATGGGGTTCAGTCCATTGTTGGAAGGTTGCGGAGAAGAAACATCACAGTGGACGGGAAAGGCAGAGCGGAGCTGCTCCCTTCATGGCGGCTGGAAAGCAGATCTCAGGGAAGAGTGCCAGTGAGGAGGGGTCACAGGTCAGGTATGGTTCTCAAGGTCATGGATTCACGACCCCCTAGACACACCCACATGTGTGCTTCACTAATCTCCTGGGTGTCTCTCAAGCCAAAAAGTTGGCAATCTAGATTAAATGTCGTAACTCTTACATTGGCATGTCAAGTGTACTTTAAAATCATCAGTGCTATTTGTGTTAGCTTTCCAGCACTATAAAGAGTACTTGAGATAATCAGCTAATGAGGAGAGAAGGCTCACCTTGGCTCACATGGCTTGGGAGATTTCCGTCTGTGTGGTCCCCGAGGTCCTGGTCCTGTGATGAGGCAGCATATCATGGTGAGGAGTGAGTGGTGAGGAAGAGCAGCTGACCTCAGGGCCAGGACAGGAAAAGGGAGAGGAGGAAAGGGTTGGGGTCTCACTGTTCCACGTACATGTCACCTCCCATGGTTAGACGACCTCTACCAGACACCCCTTCTTCAATTTCCCACTAAGTCCCCAAAATGTTGCTCTGAAGACTGAACCTTTGAGGGCATTTCTGGTCCAAACTATAGCGTTTAAAAGAAAAGTATGGTTACAAGGGAACCAACGCAGTTAAAGCAGAAGTGACTGCAGGCTGACTCGTGTCTCATTCACATATGTTCTCTTCTGTAAGACTTTTTAAAGACTTTAACAATCAGGAAGACAGGCATAGCTCTCATACAGATGGAGCAAGGTGACAATCAGTGTACATGCGGCCACTAGAATGAGAGTCCCCATAGACGGTTATGTGTGGGAAAAGAAGCTTTCAAATGTCTGAATGGGAAGAACTCACCCCAGATACAGACGTAAAATAAAGGGTTCGTGTTTCACTTAGATTCTAGGCAGCGTCTCTTTCCCTAAGTGTAGCAGAGAGTGCCCTATGGCAGCATTTAAGGTATTAGGCCAAGCAGCCTGGTATCAAGCATGGGCGATGTGGCAGAAAAATACATTGTGCATTTACATTTAAAAATTGTATTATAAAAACACATTTCCATTCATTCTCAAAACACTCCCTCCTCACTTGGAGCACGCTGATCCCAGCGACCTTGCTGCTGTCTGAAGCAGTTCTAGAAGTCCGCTTTCCTGGGTGGCTTTAGTGGCACAGAGGTGGCTGCCTTGACACTGATTCAAAATGTTTACCTTTCAGTCATCTTAGCTTCAGGGAAGACTGAGAAGTCACACAGGGTCAGATCCGGTAAATAAGGTGGAAAAGACACAGCGCTACGTTTTTAAGAGCCTGCCTTTCTGTTAAATGGCACTTGGCTTTCATTGTAGCTTTGGTCACGTCTTGTAAAGACCTCACAAAACAAGGCTTCCCGAACTGCTTCAGAAGTGGCAAGAAGGCCGGGGTAAGCGTATTCAAAGTGAAGGGGAATATTTTGACGGAAATTAGTGGCAATAATTTTTTTGCTATCATAGTTTTTAAAAAATGCAGACATTCTCACCTACATAAAAAGAACTGTGCATTTTCATTGTTTGATTTTTTTAATGCCTAAATCTTGTAATCTGAACATCCACTTTTAAAGATAACAATGTGCAGTACATTGACAATATGCAGTATGTTAATTTCCTATTTTTAAAAAATTTGTATCATTATCATCCTTTTTCTCATTTTTAAAATAAAAAAATGCAGACATTCATTGTATTATCTGGTTACTGGATGTTTTCAACAAACCTGTGGTCAAAAGAACCTGCTTCCAGTGACGTCGCTGGAGGCGAGCGTGTTGTGGGGAAGCGCGTGCAGGACACCTGGAGCGGGGAGCAGTACTCGCAGATCACGGAAGGTGGATCTCTGCTGGGACCCCAGCACGGGGCCTCAGGGCTGGGGTTACATGGGCCCTCCCCTCTAGGCAGCTGCTTTCAGGGCAAATGTCAGCTTTGGAAAGTCACACAGCCGGTCACGCAAGACCTTCTATTTTGCTAAGAACAAATTGCTAGCCAGCAAAGCTAACTTCATGTCAGCAAGTCTCCATTCTGAAGAATGGTCCATGTACATTTTTGCATCTGCTATTTTTCTTCTGATAATTGGGATTGCAAATAACAGAAGTCTCTTTTTTCCTTTTAATTTAGCTTTAATTATTTGGCTATCTCGGTATTTTACATTAAAAATAATTCCTGACTTTAGCCACATGGTCAAATTCTCTCTTTTTTCCCTGGATTACTCATTTAGGGTATATTCTTGTACTGGATTTTCATTTGCAAGCAGCCTAGTGGGAACCTGATCCCAAATCATCAGTGTGGCTGCTTCCCTGCACCCACAGCCCGTCATGAGAAAACAGAGGTTTCGCCAAGTCACTCTTCCTTCCATAGGTACACTCTCGTGTGTGTGGTCTTGGGAGTCAAATTCAGAGTGTTTCACTCTGGGGTTCTGAAACCCCAACCCTTTTTATTTGGTTTGAGACAGGGTCTTGCTAAGTTGCCCAGGCTGGGTTTGAACTCCCCATCCCCCTGCATTAGCTGCCTGAGTAGATGTTATTACAGGTGTGCGTGCACCACCATGTCCTGCTTCGGTTCACCTTTTAACAGCTGTGTTCAAATATACTCAAGTCCATTATGTAAAGGTTAAGTCTCCCTGGACATGAGTTAATTACATACTGGAAGAGAATTTTCATCTATTGGCTTTAATATATAACCGCAATAGGAAGAAAAGACACATTTCTGGTTCACACAAAGGCCCCACTGTTTATAAGATTCCCAAAGGTGGTGTTTCCGAATACGATCTCAGCTGCACTCTTTCTTCAGAGGGGCGAAATGAGTTGGTGATAGAAAACTATCATCCTTCTCTAAGAGTAGAAAGACTAAGTCCAGGTGGAAACTGCATGTAGCCAGACCAAAGGTGTGCGGAGGCCAGCCCTGTGCAGTGCGGAGAGCACCTGTGAGGCTGCCCGAGGTCCTCTCACTTGGTTCACAAAAGCAGGACGCATTCTTCTTAAAGCAAACCTTGCAGTTGCATTTGGGGAGTTGCATGGTCCCTTCCAGGTCATGTGTGTGCAGCATCTGTCATTGTTACAGCCAATTTATTTTTTAAGGAAGTCACCGAGCAGTGGGCTTGATAATGCCACAGCTCTCAGTGCGTTGTGGTGAGTATTTCAGACAGTTGAGCACCCAAAAGAGAAACCCAGGGCTGGTACCAGGAGGAAGCGGTCTCAGTCCACTTAATGGACGCGCTGGGCTCAGATGGTAGCTGGACTTGAATGTGCATCTGGAAACTTCCATGGTGTCTTTCTTTTTTTCTGACACTAACTGACTTCTTCTCATGTTTATTTTACAGTAGATTTCTTCACTCTGTAGCCCTTTAGGTCACATTTTAGGCAATGAAGTGTCAACAGCGCTCCAGTGAATGTACTTTGGTTTGGTCTCCTTCAGGATACATCTGTGAGTGAGTTAACACTGATCTCTTTCGAGTGAGTTTCTGAGGGGAAATGATGAAGGCTTTCCATGCATTCTGTCAAATCACCTTATCTGGAAGCTGTGTCTCCTTGTTACCTCTCCCGACTTTTCTTTCCTTTGACCTCCAGCTGGCTTATCCTGCTCCCTTTGGTGCCCTGGTTCCTCACAGCACTGCAAACTCCGCTTTTCAAATGAAGTGCCCTGTGGCCTCCTGCTTTGCCCTGGATTCCGATTTGTTCTCAGAATCCCATCGGCACTGAGGCGGGGAGCAAAGCCTGTTCATCATCACTGCTTTGTGGCTGCTAGGTCAGCAACAAGAGGGCCGCGAAGGACAGAGGAAGGTGAGGGACCTGTCACCAACCCCATCATCTGTGTGGCTCAGACACCTATGCTTGGTGGTGCCTTGGGGCCCAACAGGACTGAAGGGTGTGCATGAGGGGTTGAGGGTGTGAGGGCAGCTCCCAGGGCGCAAAGGTTTGTGCTTACTCATTGCCCCAGGTTCAAAGTAGGGCATAGGGCAAGGGTCTGAAGGAGGCAGAGGGAGAGCTAGAAGGTTTCTTCAAGGACGAGGGGCTGAGAGCTCCAGGAGAGCAGCCCCCCAACTCCAGTAGCTAAGAGAACACTCACCAGGTCCTCCATTGCAGTCATTCTAAAAATGCATTTTCTCTTAGATGCATCCAGTGGGATCATGTAGCAGCCAGGGAAGGGGCAGCACCTGTGCGTGGAGGTGAGGACGCAGCTCTGGGCCCACAGCAAAAGCTGTCATCTCAGATGCCCCCTGATGTGCACGGGCCTGAGGGACTTTCTGGGCTGGAACGCGTCTCTCTGCACCTCACCCGGGCGCTGGCCTCTGGCCTCTGCACCAGCCTGCCCATGTGCTGGTCACTGCCCCGGGGACGGTGTCTCCGGTCAGGTCACATGTGAAGGCAAGAAGGCTTGGGGGAAGTGAGCACCGGCCTGGGAGTTAGAACAAATCAAGCCATTTTTGCAAATCAATTTTTAACTGCCTGAACGCCCACTCTGGAAAGAACGTCTCGACAGAGTTTTCTTGGTTCAGACAATGGAATGTTTCTTCTGCTAACATTTCAGAAAAAAGCCTTGACACTCTGGGTCTTCTTCAGCTTCCTTCTGGAAGCCTTACAAAAGCCCCACCCCTTTTTTAAAATTGCAAAGTGTGCTGAGAAGCAGAGAATGCTTTTTTTTATTCTTGATTCCCATGTGCTTTCTGAGAGAAAGCACGCTTCCCAGGTGCCCTCTGCTTTCTCCTCCCTCTTAGCCCTGTGCTCCTGGAGGGCCTGGCTTGCGGGTACCTGGCCATGGCCTCCCAGGAGGAGGATTGTGGTCCCCGGCATGGTTCCCTTCCCTGCTCTCTCTCTCTCTGGTTTCTGATGATAGTAAAGTCCCTGCTTTCTTTTTTTTTTGGCCTTGGGAATTGAACTCAGGACCTTGCACCTGCCAGGCAAACATTTATGCTGCTAAGGTATATCCCAGCAAAAGCAGCAAGAGCAAACAGCGGGCGAGAGCAAGCCTCTTCTCCTTTATATTGTAAGCAGGCCACCCCACCCCGGGGCCAGGAGTAGCTCACAGAATCTCCCTGCCCTCCTCTTGCACAGGCTCAGGATGTTTACAAAGTGAAGACCTTGGCCTCCGCTGAGTCCTCTAGTTAAACTTCTAAACTTCTCAAACTGAAACAATGTATCACCATACAATACACTAATATTTATAAAGTGTCTGGGAATAGTAGATACTCAGTAAATGCTATCTTTCTTTCTAAATTTCTAAAAAAAAGCAGCCAGTTCAAGTTTATGAAGTAAGCTATCTTAGACTGAGAGGATGAGATATAAACCAAGCTGAATGCAAAGAAATTTTATCAAATTAAAAAGATGTTTTTGTACATATTTATATATGCAATTATTTAAACAGTGGAAAAACTGCCTACATCAGCAATAAAAAAGATGTGAATGGTTGAAGAAACTCCAGGTTAGAACCACCGGCTGGATTTATGAGGTTGGATTGATGAAATGCAGGCCGATGTGTATTTCTTGGAGTGCAGGAGTACAGACTGGGATGGACCATCTGGTGCTGCTTGGCTCTGTGCGGCCTCGTGCCGTCTTGTCCGTGGTTATCTGTGTCACACAGGAAGAAGTGCTGGGATGATACAGTCTAATCACAGCAGCGATGAACTTTCCATGTGAGTCTGGAGCTGCGGCCAGCGGGTGCAGCCAGGGGACTCCCTGGGGCGTATTTCACTGGGTGGAGAAAGGGAGGTAGACAGGCTCTGTGTGTTTCTTGGAAGCCACCACCGTTTCGCGATGTTCCAAAGTCACTGTCCCACCAAGATAGAGATCTTTCCGGGAGCAATGAAAACTGTTGGATTTTAAGCATAGCATGGCAGAATATCCTGGAGATAAAAATGTCTTAAACTACCATATGGAATCCAGAAGAGGGATACATATACTTTTAGATTCCCCTGATTTTAACATTTTCAAAGGCAAACTCTTAAGTTTAATATAAAGTTGTATCACAAAGGAGTTTTTAGCTTTACTCTCCTTCCTGTGGCATGGTGGGGTCACCTTAATTTGTTTTGTTACAAAGGAAACAGAGAAAACAGAATCGTGAGGATTGCATAGAAGTTGGAATTCAGCATCTTGCAGAATGATGTTTAGGAGAAATTACCAAAAGTAGATCTCAAAGGTTTTGAGCAATTTTTGACGGGGACTTCCCCAGGGAAATGTAGGGTAGATTGGATATGAACTGGTGGCTATAAATCTCAGATCAGGGAAAAATCTAAAGGATGTGAAATCAGTACCTTGAGGATATGTCTGTACTAACATGTTTATTGTAGCACTATTCAGAACAGCCAGGAGAATATCCACCGAAGGATGGGGAAATGAAACAAATATGACACACATGCGCAATTCAGCACTAACAAACAAGGAAACTCTAGATGAGCATGGTGGTGATGCCTGTCATTCTAGCATTCTGGGAGGCTGAGGCAGGAAGGTTACAAGTTTGAGCTCAACTTGGGCAACTTAGTGAAATGCTATCTCAAAAACAAAAATAAAAGGGGCCTGGGATATAGGCTCATTGTGAAGCTCCTGGGTCCAATCCTTAGTACCATATGATGCGTGGTGATGGTTGATAAAAGGAAATCTTGTCATTTGCAACCCCTTGGCTGAAACTGCAAGACATTATGTTATGCCTAATAAGTGAGGCACAGAAGACAAACACTGCAATCTCACTTAAACATGGAATCTAAAAAATCATCGTATAGAGTCAAAGAGTAGAATGGTGGTTGATGGATGAGGAAATTGGGAGATGTTGGTCAAAAAGTGTTCAAAGTTTCTATTTAGAATATGCAAGTTCTGGAGATCCAAAGTATGGCGTGGTGACTATAATTAATAATACTGTGTTGGTGGCTATAATTAATAATACTGTATTGTATACTTGAAATTTGCTAGGAGAGTAGATTGCAACCATTTTCACTGCAACAAAAAAGTATTAACTGTGCAGTAACAGATATGTTAATCACTGTGGTAATCACTTCACAGTGTCCACATAGATCAAAACATCATGTTGTACTCCATAAAATGCACAATTTTTATTTGCCAATTATATTTCAATAAGATAAAAATATGTTGCTCTTTTATAGACCTTCTTCCTAAGATTTTTAACAACAATTTTTAAAAAGTTCAGGTTTCTAAAAAAGACCTATCCCGAACATTCTGGATCTAAATGAAAATAGTATTGTATGAATTAGTGTAGATTGTTTAATTTTTCTTCCCCGAGCTGTCAAATGTTTGTCACATTTTCATTTTGTATTTTAGGTCATTGAAAGCTAGCTCTTTGCAGGGAGTGCTTTAGGATCCGGGGACACGGAAGTGAAAACGCCGGGGAGTCTCTGATGTCACCCTCATGTATTGGGTGTGACTGGGAGTGTGGGGTCTGTCTTCACACGTACTGTTCATCGGGCCTTGGCGTCTTTCACGCCACTGATGACTTCTTCATGTTTCATGATTTTCTATAGTCATTCATTTTTTTTTCTTTCCCCCCATTCGCTTATTTACTGAGGGCCCAGAGTTCACCTAGCACTTCTGAGCCCATACCTTCAGCAGTCACTGAAGGAAGAGACCACAAGAACTTCCCAAGGTCCCCGTGTCCCATGGGATATGTCTGTCACCCCCGGCTCCAATTCAGGATGTTGGAAGCTGGGGGTGATGAAGGCTCACTGACCCCGACAAAAGCCAAGTTCATCATTCTGAGGATCACACTCTTATGAGGAGTTTAAAATTTGGAAAATGGCTTTACAGGAAATAAAAATCACCACAAAAATAGTTACAAGTCATTGAAGATGATGGAAGCAAAACATATTCAAGCTATTAAACTTGGAGATGGGAATTTGAGAGATCTCCTTCCAATCCAATGTTCCAGTATGTTCCAATAAAGAGAAACCCTCACTGGCGAGGAAAGGCGGTGTCTAGCTGGGCCATAATTCAAAGCAGGTTTCTAAATTTTCCATCTGAACATATCTGGAATCTCAGTGGTCTGGGAAGAACCACAGGTTCTGAGTGTGAATGACCCTGCCAGGATGAGGACTGGGCACCCAGCACCTTTAGCGAACCCTTTGTCAAGGTGAAAGCAGTAACAGAGCAGTTCCCCGTGGCGCCCTTCTCTCTGAGCTGCCTGTGAACTTGTGCCTGTCCACTCCATGAGTTAGTGAGCTCTTCCCTGCATGATTTACAGGCAGAGACTGGACCGGGTGGTTTAAGAAGTGGGAGAGAAATTTATTCCTTTAGTGCTCCACTGGCTTTTCAATTTTTGCTAAAGGCACTGCCCATTCCTTGGTCTCTTGGCATGAGTTCCCTATGAATTCTCCTTTTTCTTTGCTACTAAAATTCATAAACTCTTTTTGATTCTGTTGCCAAATACTTTTTTTCTCTTTCCACTCACTCTCTTTCCACTTCCTCATGTCTTTTTCACTCTTTCAATTCTTTGCTGAAGCTGCTTTTTGTTGCCTACTGAGGCCCAGAGTCAGTGCTCTGGTCCAGCCTAAGCCCCCCCTGCATTATTTAGTGCTGTGTGGAAGGTCACCTCTCCTTCTGGAAGCTTCCAGTCCCCTCAGTGGCCATGGCCCCGCCTTTTTCCCTGGTGGCCATGACTTGGATCTCTTTTGCTGAGGCTTCTTCTTTGCTGGCCTCTAATCTCTCCAGAGCTTCCGGGCTTAGACCTCCATCCCTTCATTTCACTTTCCAGGTGATTTTATCATTTCTGGGAGATTTATTATTATATTAGTAACATAATGCTGTCACATGACAGAACATTTTTAAAACACAGAAGCGCATAAAAAAAGTGAAAGTTAACTTCACTGTGCTCTCCTCAGTAGTTTCCAGGCTCAATTTCTTTAATCATTTGTGTTTTAACTTCACTTGTTTCACCCTCAGTATGGTAACTAATGTATGCATATCTCTAAGAATGGATTTCACCTTAGACTGCTTCTATTCCCCTACAAAAGAAGAGGAATGAGTTTACTTATACTCCTTCCACATTTAACCTCCAAATCTTCTGTCAAATGGTTTTCAGTGTTGAGTCCCTTAACTTGTGCGTCACCACGAATGACCAGGAAACAATGGTGCCTGTGCCCGCCCCTTCATTCTCTCTGCCCACCTCTTCTGAACTGTTCACTGCTTTCCCATTCACTTCTCCTGACTTTGACCAGAGCAATCAAATTGTCTCTTTTCCTCAGGGCAGTGCACTGATTACAAATTTATGTATCCACTTTATATTCTTTTCAATGACTGCCTTTAAGAATTTGATATGCATGTTTATGCCTCTTACTATTAATCAATGAATGTCTCCATTCCCTTCTGGAAAAAATCATCAAAGCCTTTTACCCAAACTCCCTCTTCAGCCTTCTGTTACTGTGACGTGATGTTTTACTTAAACCGAATTCTACACCTCTACACAATAGATTGTTTAGATTTACCAAATGGGGGGCCAGGAAGGCATCCTGCTCAGATGTCCCCTCAAGTGAGAACTTCCCTCAAGAAGCATGGTATTCTGTCCTTACCGCCTGCCTCACCTTCAGCATGGACCACGGTGTCCACTGGAGCTCTGCTCTCTCCATCACCACACCAGCCACGGCTGGGCTCAGGGGCAGTACCAGAGCAGGCCATGTCTGGCCCTGGACTGGCTGCCTTTCTCTTTGCTGCCTCTCCAAGCGCCTCAGATGCTCAGAGGCTCGCTGCCCGCTCCCACTCTTCCTCCCTGGTCTTCTTCCTTTTCTCCCCTGCCCCCAAGGATGTCTCAGCCTTTCCTAGTCTGAAGGATTTCTCCAAGTCCTCCTGCTCCCTCTTTGCATGTCACAGGGATGCCCCTGCAAGAGACTGCTTGTACTTCTGATTCCCTTGTGACACCTGGTCCCACCCTGGTGCCTGCTTCCTTCCTGGGGAACTCAGCATGATGCCAGTGTTTACTAACCATTCTTTTGTATACTTGAGCTTGTACTTCCGCCAAATCTGCTCAGTTCAGATGCTCTCTTAGAGCAAAGTCTTTCATTTTCCTTACACATCCCCACCTCCTCAATAAACATGCCTCAGCCTCACAGGAGCCTTTCTGGCTTCTCAAGTCAGCTAGCTCTTTTCTGCTGGAGAGCTTGCCATCCTGGCTCCCTGACCGGAGCATTTTTCTCTCCCTCTTTGTGGAGCTGTCTTGGTTACTTTTCTTTCGTTGCTGGGACAAAATACCCAACAGCCAAAAGGAAGGAAGGAAAGGTTTATTTAGCTCAGTGTTTGTGGAGGTTTCAGTCTGTAATCAGCTGGCTCCAAGGCAGGGTGTCACAGCGCCCAGGCAACACTTCAAGGCAACAGCCAGCCAAAGCAGCCAGAGCAAAAACTGGGGGAGAACCAGCCTCTTTTCCTCCCTTGTATTGTATGCTGCCTCCCAGGGTGGAGGCAGATGTAGCACTGGTAAAGTCTCTATGCCCTCCTCTTCCACAGGCTGAGGATATTTACAAATTAGGATCCTGGCTCCCTGCTGAGTCTCTTCTAAACTTCTGAAGTTGACACAATGTATCAACCCTAACAGGAGCCAACTCCTTTTTATATCTTAGTTTAAGCTCATCCTTACAGGGATGCCTTTCCCTGATCACTAACATGACCTCCTGCACAACACTGAATGCTCTAACACGCAAAAATAATGTTTTTAATATTACACTTTAAATCATTTCATCTCTGTTTTGTTACATAGCAGGCAAGATCACGTCTGTTTCATTCACTACTCAGCACTTAGCCTGGAACAAAATAGATGCTTAGAAAATATTTATTTAATGAGTAAATAATTCCTTCCTTTCTTTTTCATGGATACCATTCTTACCTCTTGTCCTCATTATTGCTAGAGTGTCCTCAAGAGTCTTACTGCTCACTACCACTGGACTCATTTTCTCAAAGTACAACCCTGTTAGTGTTTTGATTTTGCTCAAAAAACATCAAGGACTCATTGTTGCTGATGACTGGGGCGAAAAGTGCTCAGCTTGGTCCTCAAGGGTACTGTGCTAGACACCTTTCAGTCTCCATCTCCGCACATTACACCCCTGCTAACGTCAAACCAGGCAATTGTTAGATGACAAACGGGCTCTAGTTCTCCTAGTCAGTGCCTAAGGCTAACTAGATCCATCGCTAGGTTTTCTTTCCATTGCATTTCTCCCTCTCTCCATCTTTTTTGGTCAAAAATTATTTCTACTTTCCCAGTGCTAAGTCTTCCTCATCATCCTAAGTGAATGTGTGTCTTAGTTACTTTTCTCATTGCTTAGACAAGATACCCAAAGCCCAAAGTTAAAGTGCAAGAGGTTTATTTAGCTCACAGTGTGTAGCGGTTTCAGTTCATAGTCAGTTGGCTCCAAGGCAGACAGGCCTCACAGAGGAGAAAAGTCACGGTGGGAAGAAGGTAGCAAAGCAACAAGGGACCTTAGCAGTGTCATTCTGCCCCTTTTATATGTTTTTGGGCCAGGGATAGAGCTCAGCAGTAGGTGCCTGCCTGGCAAGCACAAGGTGCTCGGTTCAATTCCCACTACAAATAAAGGCCTGGGGATGTGGCTCAGTGGTAGAGTTCTTGCCTCACATGCACAAGGCCCTAGGTTTGAACTCCAGCACCACAAAAGCAAAAAAATCCAGGCTCCTTTTATATGCCATCTAGGTTCCTATGACTACATGGGGCTTTGAGGAAACATCTAGACACAAACCATAGCAATGTGCCAGCTCCTGTTCTAGAATCTCACACCACATTGAGGTTTAGGGCATTTTCATATTCTTCTTATATTTAAGTGATTGTTCAATTGTCTTCTTTTGCCTTATCCAATTCCAAGATCCTTCATGATAGCAGCTCTCTTTGTATCTTTTGTGTTCTCTACAGTGTGGGGTACATATCTTAATATGAATACATTTTTACATTTATAATTTTAATTTTTCTTATGTGCAATAGTTTAATACAGCAGCACTTTATTTTAATGAAAATAAAATAATATGCACACAGTTGGTCCTCCTCATCTGTAGGGTATACCTCCATGAATTTGTAGCAAAAATATATATTTTTAAAAATAATTTCAGTACTGAAGATGTGCAAACTTTTTTCTTATCATTATTCTGTAAACAATAGAACACAACAATCATTTACACTGTATCTCCATAGTATCAGGTGGTATGAGGAATCTAGAGATGATTTCAGGTGTGCAGAAGTATATGTGTAGGTTCTTTGCAAATATTATGCCTTATTATATAAGGGACTAGATTTTGGCATCTAGAGGTGCCAAGGAACAGTTGCATATCATAGAAAATAGAGAAGATATAAAATACAAAGAACAAAAAAGAAAGTCCACTACAACTGCCAATCATCATTTCTCAGCACTCCATTGTATCTTTTTTTCTTTTTCTACAGACAGTATTTATATTAACAGGCATTGCAATGAATATAATAAATTTTGTGCTTTGGAGAGTTCCAGTTTCTGTAGGAACACAGTGACAATTTTGCCTTAAATCTTCTCTTTCTTCATAAAATAGAAATAATAGGAAAATAACAGCAATACTATCAGCCATAACAAAAACCAAACTGAAAATAAGGTGAATGGCAAGAAACAAAGGAAATCAGAAAGTTTCAGATTTCTTGTTATTGGTAACAAAGGAAAAAACAGAAAGCCCGTATTGCTTCTGCAGGAGAGACCAGCGGTTTCAAAGGACTGTAGGGGCTGGCAGTTCTCAGTGCTGTCTCGCATGTTGTCCTTTGAGAACAGTGGGGCTCCACTCTGAGAGGGACAAGACTGGGCAGGAAAGGCCTACGAAGGAAGGCAGCAGGCTCAGGCCATGCTGGGGGCAGAAAGAGTGAAGTGGGGCTTCCCCAGAGGTGTGACAGCAAGAGCAATGGAGGATTCCAGAAGCCTGGGTCCAGTGGCAGGAACCCCCTAACAAGGCTGGGCTCTGAGACTTTGTTTCATGCTGTGTTTGATTATTTTTAATTGAATTGTAGACAAAGTATATAGAAACTGCAGACATAGTTGGAAGGTACAGCTAATGGTGTGTGTGTTTCCCCAGGGATGTTTTACTTCTGCTTTTGACAGGCGTTTAGGTAACTGGGAGCTCATTTAAATTCAATTCAGGGTTTGAAATTCAGGATTTGAAAGTGGGCTTTAGTCTGTGTGTCGGGTCTACTTATGATTCACCTTGAACTAGCTGCCTAAGGGTACCATGAAAATTGTCACAGAAGTGACTTCAAGCAACAGAAACTTATCTTGCCATGGTTCCAGAAATTCAGTATCAAGCTGTGGTCAGGGTCATGCTCCCTCCGAAGGCTCCCATGAAGGATTCTTCTTTACCTGTCCCTGATTCAGGGTGGTTCCAGATTTCCTTAACATTCTTTGATCTGCAGCAGCACTGCTCCAGTATGTGTCTGCTTTGCCTTCTCTGCGTATGGTGTCATGACTCTGACAAGGGCACCAATCATACTTGGTCAGGGCCCACCCTGCTGGGACATCCTCACTGATGAACCTTGGAGAAGACTCTTTCCAGTCTACGTTTTGAGGTTCCAGAGTAAAATCCTGAGGGTAAATGTGGCACTGAATGTCTGGCCTGCCTGTCTCTCTTCGTTTCTTCCCTTCCCTTCCCTTCCCTTCCCTTCCCTTCCCTTCCCTTCCCTTCCCTTCCCTTCCCTCCTCTCT
>PVJX010010023.1:0-58649 GCA_004027295.1 Dolichotis patagonum
GGGTTTTCCTTTATAGGTGATCTGTTTCTTTTCTCTTATGGCTTTTAATATTCTGTTCTTATATTGAATTTCTGGGATCTTGATTATTATGTGTCTGGGTGTAGCTCTGTTTGGGTTGTAGGTGGCTGGAGTTCTGTATGCTTCATACTTCTGCATATCATTTCTTTTTTCTATGCTTGGGAAATTTTCTTTAATAATTTCTGTGAATAGCCATTGTAATTCCTCTGATTTGGTTCCTGCTTCTTCATTCACATACTTTATTCTTAAGTTATAGATCCTCTTGTCATCTTCCAGTCTTTGTATCTATACTGCCTGCTCCCTTGTTATTTTTAAGAGATCTTCCCTTTCATGACCCCACATTGCAAGCCTGTGTTCAATTTTTGATAGTCTATCTTTGGTTTCTTTCAAGCAGTTTTGCCAGCTTTCTATCGAGTCTTTAGTTTCCTAATAATCCCTTTGACTCTGCTTCATAAATTCTAGGTTTTTTCTGAATTCTTCATTAAATTTTTCTCTCCATTTGTGTTCCTCTATTCTTCTGTCTGTGTCTTCTTGAGAGGTACCCAGCCCTTCTTTATTAATCTACTTATCTCTTGTTTAATTTGAATTAATATTTCAGTTTTGGTCCCGCTTATGAGGTCTTGAAGCTATCTCTTTATGTCCGCTAATGCTGTGTTTGATGTTGCATTTTTGCTGCCCTCAGTCTCTTTTGTATTTACCTCTCCTGGATCAATGTTCTCAGGGTTGGGGGCTGGGAGTGTTTTCTTATTTCTCCCTTTCGTCATGTTTTTGGTTCCTTGCATCCAGGTGTACAGTGTAATTCCCAGACCTTTTTCTTGTTGTTTAAGGCTCCTCTAGAGGGTGCAGTCTAGGAGCTTTAGCCCTCTTCAATAGGTTATCAGAGATTAGAGTTCACCTATGGGCAGTGTGTGCTAGCTCCTCCCTTCTGGGCCAGTCAACCTTTGCAGGCCTTCACTGCATCAGTGTGCACTGATCTCAGGGAAGTAACTGGGTCCCTGCCAGGGGCGTGGCCTAGTCCAAGCAGATTCCACCAATCCGCTCGGTGAGGGGAGTAACCAGCTGAAGCCACTTCCTTATGGAGTTAGGGCTGTCCTGCCCAAATCCAACATGTCATCCAGTTGGTTTCCCCTTTCTCGTGGGAGGGTCTTATTCCCATCACTCACCATGTCCCTGAGAACTGCTGGACTGCCCGACCTCTGACTTCAGCGTGGCTGTGGTGGGAATTCACGGTGCCTCTGGGTGGGTCGTGTACAGTGCCGGTCCTGGCGAGCTGCACGCAGGGCTGTTCAGCTCTGCACTCTGGCGGCTCAAGCCAGTCACTTCGGCGCAGATCACTTGTTCAGGTCGGGCGGAATTCAGGCATCTAGAGGAGGGTGCTGTGCTCTCTGATGTTATCTTCACTAATAGTAGCCCCAGGACCTCATATTCGAGTGGGTTTTTGAGCTTTAGTTTCTTTCTGGGTTGTGAGAGTCTATCTCTCTCTGTTTGGGTCTCCCCAGGGTGTTTTATTCTGGCATTTGAGCTGTCTCTCTCACAGAGGGTCTCTCTCCTGCTACCTACCAGTCTGCCATCTTGTCTCTTCTACCCAAAAACATTCTTGAGTAAATGCAAGGGTATTGAAATTATCCCATGCATACTATCCAACCATAGTGCACTGAAATTGGAAATTAATGGCAAAAGAAATTGCAAACCCTGCATGCATACATGGAAATTAAACAACAACCTTTTAAACAACCAGTGGGCTACTGATGAAATTAAGGAAGAAATAAAGCAATATCTACAATTTAATGAAAATGTGAAAACAACCTATTGTAATCTTTGGAATGCAATGAAAGTGGTCTTAAGAGGGAAAAATATAGCAATAAATAGTCATATCAAGAAAATAGAATGAGCATAAATAAACGACCTAATGCTTCATCTCAAGCTACTAGAAAAAGAAGAGCAAGTTAAACCCAAAGCTCATAGAAGAGAGGAAATTGTAAAGATTAGAGCAGAAATCAATGCAATCAAAACTAAAAAACAATATAAAGAATTAATGAATCAAAAAGCTGGTTTTTTAAGAGAATAAAGAAAATTGACAAACCTCTAGCTAACCTTATAAAGCAAAAGAAAGAAAAACTCAAATTCATGCAATAAGGACTGCAAAGGGGGAAATTACTAAAGATCCCATGGAAATTCAAAAGATCATGAACACCTACTTTAAGAATCTCTACTCACATAGAGAGGAAAACACAGAGGAAATGGACAGATTTCTAGAAACATATGAACTACCAAAACTCAACCAAGAAGATATAGCAATTTTGAATAATCCAATATCAGCTATTGAAATTGAAAACATAATAAAAAAAAACTTATGAACAAAGAAAAGCCCAGGTCCTGAGGGATTAATGGCTGAATTCTACAAGAAATTTAGAGAAGATTTGATGCCAATACTCCTTAAACTCTTCAATGAAATTGAAAAGAAAGAAGTCCTCCCTAAATCATTCCTGGAGGCAAGCATAACTCTCATACCAAAACTAGAGAAAGACCCAACCAAAAAGGAGAACTATAGGCCAATCTCACTAATAAACACTGATGCAATGATTCTCAATAAAATACTAGCATATAGAATGCAGCAAATCATCAAGAATATTATGCATCATGACCAATTGGGGTTCATTCCAGGAATTCAGGGGTGGTTTAACATATGCAAATCAATAAATGTGATACACCACATCAACAGAGCCAAAAACAAAAATGACATGGTCATCTCAATAGATGCAGAAAAAGCTTTTGATAAAGTCCAACATGTGTTCATGATAAAAACCCTCCAGAAACTCAGAATACACGGTGTCTACCTCAACCTTATAAAGTCCATCTATGACAAACCAACAGCCAGTATTATACTAAATAGACAAAAACTAAAAGCTTTCACTTTAAAATCAGGAACAAGACAAGGATGTCCACTATCACCACTCATTTTCAATATAGTTCTGGAAACACTAGCCAGGGCAATCAGACAAGAAAAAAAAATAAAAGGAATAAAGATAGGAAAGGAAGAAGTTAAATTATCACTATTTGCAGATGACATGATACTCTATAGAGAAGACCCAAAAACCTCCAATACAAGACTGCTAGAGAAAATAAACAAATTCAGCTGGCTACAAAGTCAACAGGCAAAAATCAATAGCATTCCTGTACACAAACTACAAACTCACTGAGAGAAAAGTCAGGGAAACCACACCCTTTACAGTAGCATCCTAAAAATGAAATACTTAGAAATCAATCTAACAAAGGAAATAAAATATCTCTATATTGAAAGTACAGTACTCTGAACAAGTCTTATTGAAGAGGATATCATAAAATGGTATCCCAAAATTTTTATACAGAGTTAATGTAGTAACAATTAAAATATCATTAGAATATCTCACAGACCTAGAGAAAACATCCCAAAATTCATTTGGAAACAGAAGAGACCTCGAAGAGCAAAGGCAATCCTAGGCAACAAAGGCAAGGCAGGAGGCTTCACAACCCCTGACTTAGGACTGGTAGTTTAGCTCAGTGGCACAAACACCTGCCTGGTAAGTGTGAAATCATGAGTTTGATCCACGTGCTGATTTTGGTTTCAAAACAAAACAAAAATCCTTGACACAAATTATACTATAGAGCTATTATGATATAATAAGCATGCTGATTGCAAAAAACAGACCTGAGGATCATTGGAACAGTTTAGAAGATGCAGACATAACTATAAAGACACTCAGTCACCTTATTTTGACAAAGGGGCCAACATGTTCACTGGAAGAAATATATAGCCCTTTAATACATGGTACTGGAAAGCTTGGCTATCTACATGCTGAAGACTAAAACTTCACCCATGTCTATCACCATGCACCAAGCTAAAGTCAAAATAGATTGAAGCTTTAATATTAAAACATAGTCTTCTGGAAGAGAAAGTAGATTGAAATCTCAAAGACATATGGGTAGGCAGAGAGTTTATGAACTAAACCCAAAGTGCACAGGAAATACTTCAAAGAATTAACAACTGGGACCTAATTTTATTTTAAAAAACGTTTACACATCGAAAGAAATCACCAACAGAGTAAAAACACAACCTACAGAGTGGGAAAAAATTTTAGCCTATTGTCCGTCAAAGGACTTCTATCTAGAACATATAAAGAGCTGAAAAAATCAAACTCCTCAAATTCAAAGACTCAATCCAAAAATGGACATCTGAGATGAATACACACTTCTCAGATGAAGAAATATGAATGTAAAATAAATATCTGAAAAAATGTTCAAAATTACTGGCTATTTGAGTGATGCAAATTAAAACAACACTGAGATTCCATTTCACTCAGAAAGAATGACTATCATCAAGAAATCAACCAATACTGGAGACACTGTGGGGAAAAATGAACCCTTCTCCACTGTTGGTAGGAATGCAGATTGGTGCAGCCATTGTGGAAATCAATGTGGAAATTTCTCAAAATAGTAGGATTAAAGATCCCATTCTACCAGCTATTCTCCTTCTGTGTATCTCCCCAGAAGAATTAAAAACATTATACCACATGTTCACCCATGTTTATAGCAACACAATTTGTAATAGCTAAATCTTGGAAACAACCCAAATGTTCATCAACCAAGGGATGGATAAAAAAGAGGTCATTTTTTTCTATAATGGAGTACTACTAAGCCATAAAGAATAATAAACTTGAGACTTTTATAGGTTAGTGGTGCAATTTATGACTATACTCATAAGTGAAATGAATCAGACTCACATATGTAAATATCATATGGTCTCTCAAGTGTAAGAAATTGAAAGGGTAAATAAAGTCTAGAATTTACAATAGGTATTGTAAAATGGGAAAAATTGTTTAAAAGGAAAAAGGAACTAGTACCAGGTAGAGTAGAAAGGAAGAAAAAGAAAAGGGAAGAAATGCAAGTTATATATACTATTAGCATCTCTTAGTGCTTTAAAAAGGAAGGCTTCTGCAATTGGAGAATTTTTAATGTCCTTATCTTGTACTCCAAGAAACTCTTTTGAAGATGACAACATGCAATGTATTAACTATTGTTATTCTCCTATTACTTTGTTATGAAATTCTGTTTGTGAAATTCTACCTTTTTCCATAAAATTAAAAGAAATTTTTAAAACAAGATTTAACATTAGATAATAGACTGGAAGGGCAGAGATGGAAGACTCATCCTACTGGATATGTAGACCCACAATAATAATAATAACCATATTTTCCTAGAGCAAAAACTGACAAGTTGTACAAAACAGAGCCTAAAGTAAACTGCACATACAGGAATCCTCAATTTGTGACAAAGATATGATGCAGGGAAGTGGGGAAAATAAGGGTATTCTGCATTCAATTTTTTTTCTGATGGCTAGGAAAAAGAATCCTGACTCTTATTTCACATCACACTCAAAAATCAATCCTCACAACATTTTGAATCTAAATGTGAAAGGTAAGGCAATAACGGTTCCAGAAAATAACATGAAAATATCTTTACCAGAGAACACATCTCATAACTCAGAATGCATAACTACATACAAACTTCTGTGCCTTGAAAAATACTATGGGGATCCAAAAAAGCCAAAACACAGAGGAAGAAAAATTGTTTGCAACATTTAGAACTGAAGAAGGCAGAACACACAGAACATTGTTTCAAAACAATCAGGGAAAACTTACACACATCCAGTGAGCAAAGCACCTAACAGACCTCCCAGGAAGAGTACCCTTAAATAGCCAATAAACACAAGAAAAGCTGTTCAACTGGAAGGTTTCAGTGCAAAATGAAAATATGGAACCTCCTTGCTCAAAAGCAAGGGAGAAAGTGCTTTTAAGAAGCATATAAATCTACTCCCTTTCTTCAATGTTTCTTTTGACATACCGTGTGAGGGTTTTTCAAATTTTATTTTTAAAGAGGGTAAAATTAACATAGCAAAACAGAAAAAACCAGATTATAAAAACAATGTCAGAGACACAGATTTCAAAGCAAGACAACCGGAGCTCTTCACTGTCTATCATATTGTCTCTTGTTTTCTGCCACATAGTTGTTCATATCTCCACATACAATGAATTCATACTAAAAAATAGTATTTAAAACTTATCAGAACAGGATGATGAAGGCATTTTAGGTCTTCAAGACCAGACAATAGGGAAGTCAACAGTGGCTGCCATAATGTCTCACTTTCTCTTCAAAATAGCTGTCCATACCTTCACGTATGTTGAAATTAAACAAAACAAAACAGACTAAAATCACTCTGAACAAAGAATAATAGTACTGCTGGATATCACATCATGGTGCTACAGAATCAGCACTGGGTACCTTAGTCCCTTTTTTTTTCAAGATAGCTGCTCATTTCATTGTGCATTATATAATTGATTCTCATAAACTTTTTAGAAGTTCTACACATGCATGAGTCTCTACATGTACACCTATCCTTTCTGTATTAAAAGGAAAAACAAAACAAGACAAAACAAAATAAATTCCTAAAAAACACGAAATGAAAAAGACATATAAACAACAATAGCCAGAACACTGACGATATAGGCCTTCAGTATGAGCATAACTAGGGTTGTTATTTTGCATAATGATCTTCAAGAGTTCCTCAGATCACCGCACAATAATATGCACAATTGTTCCAATCCTATGAATATTAACTATTTTGTTCTGAGAACTTATAGAGTTTGTAGCGCAATCATCTTAGCTATCCTAAGTGTATTTATATAATTTTAGACAATTTTTCTTTTCCCTTCCTTTTTTTCCCTCATTTTCACTGAGATATTATTTTTTCCCTGTTAAACAGATTCTTATCCTTTCACTGTAATTATTGAATTTTTTGTATCTTACATAGTCTTACCATTTCTTACACTAGGAAGACTATATGTTATGCACATATGTGAGTTTGATTTATTTCACTTATGAATATGGTCTTGACTTGCATCCATTTACTTATAAATATCTCAGTGTGATCATTCTTTATAGCAGAGTAGTACTCCATTGTATAAAAATACCACAACTTTTTTTATCCATTTCTCAGTTGATGGGGACTTGGGTTGTTTCCAAGATCTGGCTATTACAAATTGTGCTGCTATAAACATGGATGCACATATATCACTGTGGTATGATGTTTTCAGTTCTTCTGGGAATATGCCAAGAAGTGGAACAGCTGGGTCAAATGGGACCTCCAATCCCAGCTTTTTGAGGAGTCTTCAGACTGACCTCCACAGTGGTGGCACCAGTCTACATGCCCACCAACAGTGCAGAAGAGTTCCTTTTTCCCTATAGCCTCTCCAGCATTTGTTGTTGGTAGTTTTCTTTATCCTGGCCATTCTTTCTGGAGTGAGATGGAACCTCAGTGTTGTTTTAATTTGCATTTCTGTAATGATCAGTGATGTTGAACATTTTTTCATGTATTTAGTCGCCATTTATATTTCTTCATCTGAGAACTGTGTATTCATCTCAGATGCCCATTTTTGGAATGGGCCTTAAAATTTTGGGGATCTGATTTTTCTTAATTCTTTATATGTTCTGGACAGAAGTCCTTTGTCTGAGGGACCTTTCACTAAGATTTTTTTCCCAATTTGTGGGTTTTCTTTTCACTCTGCTGGAGATTTCTTTCAACATGCAAAAACTGTTTAATAGGACATGATCCCAGTTATTGATTCTGTGAAGTATTTCACATAAAGTTTGATTCTTGTTCATGAATTCTCTACCTACCCCATGTCCTCAAGATTTCTACCTACTTTATCTTCCAACAAATTTAGTGTTTCTGTTTTAATATTTAGATCTTTGATCCATTTTTACTTTAGTTCAGTACATGGTGATAGGCATGGGTCTAGTTTTAGTTTCCAGCATGTGGAGAGCCAGTTTTTCCAGCACAATTTATTGAAGAGACTATCTTTCTTCCAGTGGACATGTTTGGCCCTTTATCAAAGGTAAGGTGGCTGAGTGTGTTTGTAGTTGCAGTTGTATCTTCTAATCTATTCCATTGATCTTCAAGTCTGTTTTTATTCCAGTACCATGCTGGTTTTATTACAGTAGCTTTGTAATATAACTTCAAGTCATGAATTATGATGTCCCCTGCCTTGCTTTTATTGATTAGAATTGCCTTTGGTATTCTAGGTCTCTTCTGGTTCCACATGAATTTTAGAAATGATTTCTCTAGATCTGTGAGGTATGCTAGTGGCATTTTCGTTGGGATTGCATTGAATCTGTATAACAATTTTGGGAGAATGGACATTTTCACAATGTTTGCTCTTCCTATCCATGAACAAGGGATGTCTTTCCATTTTCTGAGGTCCTCTTTGATTTATTTTTTCAAGGTATTATAATTTTCCCTGAATAGATCTTTTGCATCTTTTGTTAGATTAATTCTTAAGTATTTCATTTTGTTGGATGCTATTGTAAAGGGTATGGCTTCTCTTATTTCTCTCTCAGTGTTTCTGTTGTTAGTGTATAGAAATGCTATTGATTTTTGAGTGTTGACTTTGTATCTAGCTACATTACTGAATTTATTTATTATACCAAGGCATTTTTCAATGGAGTTTTGGGGGTCTTCTACATAGAGTATCATGTCATCTGCAAATAATGATAATTTAACTTATTGTTTTCCTATCCTTACTCCTTTTATTTCTCTCTCTTATCTAATTGCTCTGGCTAGTATTACAGCACTATATTGAATAGGAGTGGTGATAATGGACATCCTTGTCTTGTTCTTGATTTTAGGGTAAAGGCTTTCAGTTTTGGGCCATTTAATATGATGCTGGCTGTTGGTTTGTCATAGATGGCCTTTATTGTATTGAGGTAAAGACCATCTATTTCAATGTTCTGTAAGGTTTTTATCATGAATAAGTGTTGGACCTTATCAAAAGCTTTTTCTGCATCTATAGAAATGAACCTGTGATTCTTATTTTTGGCTCTATTGATGTGGTGGATTATATTTATTGATTTATGTATGTTGAATCATCCCTGCATTCCTGGGATGAATCCCACTTGGTCATGGTACATAATCTTGATGACTTGCTGCATTCAGTTTACCAAAATTTTATTGAGAATTTTCACATCTATGTTCATAAGGGAGATTGGCCCATAGTTTTCTTTTTTGGTTGGGTGTTTCTCAGGGTTTGGTATTAGAGTAATGTTTGTTTCCAGGAATGAGTTAGGGAAAATTGTTTCCCTTTCAGTTTCATTGAAGAGTTTGAGAAGTGTCAGCATTAAATCTTCTTTGAATTTCTTATAGAATTCCACAGTGAATCCATCTGGACCTGGCCTTTGCTTTGTTGGTAAGGATTTAATTACATTTTCAATTTCATTAATTGAAATTGAGTTATTCAGCCATTTTACATCTTCTTGACCCAACTTTGGTAATTCATATATTTCTAGGAATATGTCCATTTCTTCTGTGTTATCAAGCCTATGAGAGTAGAGGTTTTTGGAATAGATATTGATGATCTTCTGTATTTCCACAGGTTCTATAATGAATTCACCTTTTCATTCCTTAATGCATGAATTTGAGTGTTTTTCTTTCCTTTTTTTAAATAAGGTTGGCTAGAGGCCTGTCAATTTTATTGATTCTTTCAAAGAACCAACTCTTTGATTCATTGATTCTTCTTATTGTTTTTTTAGTCTCTATTGCATTGATTTTTGCTCTGACTTTTATAATTTCCTCCCTTCTTTTGGCTTTAGGCTTGACTTACTCTTCTTTTTCTAGATGTTTGAGGTGTAGCATCAGGTTGTTTATTTGTGTTCATTCCGTTTTCCTGATGTGGGAGTTCAGTGCAATAAATTTTCCTCTGAGGACTGCTTTTATTGCATCCCCCAGGTTCCAGTAATATGTATTTGTATTTTTGTTTGCCTGTAAATATTGTTTAACTTCTTCTTTAATTTCATTTGTGACCTACTGATTGCTCAGGAGTTTGTTATTCAATTTCCATGTGTTTGTGGGGTTTTTGCAGTTTCTTTTGTCATTAATTTCTAGTTTCATGGCACTATGATCTGATAACATGCATGTGATAATTACAATTCTTTTGCCTTTACTTAAGCATGTCCTGTGGGCTAGTATATGGTCTATTTTACAGAACTTTCCATGTGCTGCTGAGAAGATTGTATATTCTGATGTTGGTGGATGGAACAATGGGTATATCTACTAAGTCCATTTGTTCACAGGTGTGATTCAGTTCTGTTATTTCTTTGCTGATTTCCTGTCTAGTTGATCTGTCCCTTTGTGTCAAATGTGTGTTAAGGTCTCCTGTTATAATTGTGTTATTGCTTATTTGATTTTTCATTTCTGTTAATATTTGTTTTGTATCGCTGGGTGCTCCCAAATTTGGTGTTTAGATATTTAAGATTGTTATCTCTTCCTCTTGCAGTTTTCACCAAAGTAGTATGTAGTGGCCTTCTTTATCTCTTTAGATCATTCTTAGTTTGCAGTTCACATTGTCTGCAAACAGAATAGCTACCCTTGCTTTTTGGGGGGGAACCTGTTGCATGGAGTATTGTTTTCTATCCTTTGACTTTCAGTCTATGAGTTTCCTTTTGGGTTAGAGGGGTTCCCTGTATACAGAATATGGTTGGATGTTGTTTCTTGATCCATTCTGCCAGTCTGTTTCTTTTAATTGATGAATTGAGGCCATTTACATTAATGGTCATAACTGATATATATTGGTTTACTTTTGACATGTTATCTTTCTGCTGTTGATTCTTTACCTTTCCACTCTTTGTTTGCCTTGCTTGGTGGTTTTTTCCTATGTCTGTCTAGAATGGCTTTCAGTATTCTTGGCAGGGTTGATTTGGTGTTCATGTAGTTCTTCAGCTGTTCTTTGTTGTGGAAGTATCTTATTTCTCCATCCATTTTGAAGGACAGTTTTGCAGGGTACATCAGTCTGGGTTGGACGTGGTTTTCCTTTAGGATCTGAAATAATTCACTCCATGCTCTTCGTGACTTTATTGTTTGTGTTGAGAAGTCTGCTGTGATACTGATAGGCTTTTCTTTATAGGTGATCTGTCTCTTCTCTCTAGCAGCTTTTAATATTCTGTTCTTATGTTGGATTTCTGGGCTGTTGATTATTATATGTCTGGGTGTAGTTTTATTTTGAGTATGGTTATTTGGAGTTCTATATGCTTTGCTGATATGTATGTCAGTTTCCATTCTCATATTTGGGAAATTTTCAGCTATTACTTCTGTAAATAGCCTCCTGATATCATTTGTATTGTCCCCTTCTTTTTCATTTATCCCTATTAATCTTATGTTGTTTTTCTTTGCATCATCTTGCAGCTGTTGAATTGTTATTTCCTGATTCCTTGTTACTTTTAAAAGTTCTTTCCTTTCATGTTCACTAGCTGCAATCTTGTCTTCAAGGTCTGAAATTCTATCTTCAGTTTTTTTGAGGCAGTTTTGCCAACTTTCAATGGAATTTTTGAGTTCCTGTATATGTCTTTGAATCTGCTTCATGCATTGTTTGTTTCTTATATTGTTTGTTCAGAGTTTCCATCTTTTTGCATTGTTCCTCTAATTTTTTCACTATATCTTCTTTAGATGTGTTCAGCATTTCTTTCATTACATTTATCTTTTCTTTTTTTACCTGGGAGGCTATTTCTGATTTGAGTTCTTTTATAGCTTCTCAGAGTTTTTTTGTTACTTCAGTTGTTATCATTTCAGGAATTTCAGTTGTATGGCTTGTATTTTCTTCTGTGTCCATGTCTCCTAGGCTTGCTTGGGTTGGGCTAGAAGTTTGAGATTGCCTTTTGGTCTTTTATTTTGTCATTTTCCTATATTTCTAGGTTTCAAGCAATGTTTCAAAGCTTCCCCCGTGCATTGGGAATCACCCAGCCCACGGGGCAGACTGCAGGCAACTGCTAGCCGCTTGGAGTTCACTGGGCGTAGGCCAGTTAGGCCCACGGGGACCTCCTGTGGTGATTTCAGATATGCAGTGTGGTCTTACCCTGGGAACAATGTTCCCAGGTTTCCCTGTGTGCTAGGATTCAACCTGCACACATTCAGGGTCCACAATTGCATTCAGGCCCCTGCCAGCTGCTTGGAGTTTGCTGGGCATGGCCCAGGTAGGCAAACAGAGAACTCCTGTGCATCCTTTGGTGATTTCAGATGCAGGATGTGGTCTTACTACCTGGGAGCAACATTCCAAGGCTTCCCTGTGGGCTGGGATTCAACCTGTGCATGATCAGGGCCCCAGGACCACCATGTGAGTTTTATTTGCTACTTAATGTTATTTTAAGAAAAATTAGAATTTTAAATTATCAGCACAAAATATACCATTCATCTTCATACTGTGCAATGCTAGCCAGAGTTATATAATTACTTCTGTGTCTCATACTCAAAGTGTGCTTCTACATACATAGAAAAGAAAATGCAAACCAGACTCAGGAAGATGGAAAGAGGTGGGGGAGACTCAAGGCAAGCAGCCTATCTAGAAAACACTCCTACTACAGGACATACGGAGATAACAGGTGGCCATGGTCCCACCTTGCAACACACAGCATTCCTGTGCTCTTTCTGAATCCTGGGTTGAGCCCCTGACCAGACACACTGCACTCAACCAACCTGAGGAAGTCAGACTCTACTTCTCATGGACTCCTGCTCCAAGCCCAGAGGAGCAAACCCCGAAACATTTTATGCTGCAAGCCAAAACTCCTTTGTAACTGGACATATCTGAATGTGAAGACTGTCGCAAAGAGATGCAGCTAGTCACAGTACCACCATCAGGAAACAGGGAGAGTGGTCACCATGCCTGGCCCCAAGGTCCTGCAAACCATTCACACTGGACAGTCCACATGTCCATATCAGGCCTTCACAAGACACAGGGCCACAGTACCTCTCCAAGAGAGCTGCAGGAGGCTCTTCTGCCAACACCACAGGGACCTGGAAAGTGAGAGATTGGGATCTGACTCCAGCATGGCAACAGGAGTGAAACTGAGTAGGAGCCAAGGCTCCAGATCCTAGCATCCTCTCAAAATCCTAACAGATTTCACTTCCAAAGCACAAATGATCAAGAAATTCAACATAGCAACTACAGAGCAGTAACCTCCATGCACAGGGTGCTCTGTGACTCAGGAGCCATGCCACAAACCTGTGAAGTCTGTCCTGCTCCAGACACAAAGGAACCTACGCTACATGGCACCATCCATGTGTGTTTGTGCATATCAGGATGGAGTTCTCTTAGAGAAAGGGCTGACTATAGGCAAGGAAAGGAGAGTGAGAATGCAGGCTTGCTGGAGTCAGAGCTCAAAGGAGAGGAGGAACAAAGCAAGGGGAAGGAGGAGCCTGTGTGGTGATGCTTCTGTAGGCCACATCTGGGACACTTGGATGTCAATTAGTAACTCAATCCATCCTAACACATTGAATAAATAACCCACCAAATTATCACATTAGTAATGAAAATGTGAGAGGAAAGAGGGAAAAAGGAAGGAAAGAAAAACGAGGGAAAGATGGTAAGAGAAAGGAGGGAAGAAAGAAGGGAAGAGAGGAAAAGGGCACTTGCTACCACTGGAAGTGGCAATTACTCTAACTCTGAAAACTGGGTGATCAGAGGAAAAGATGTAAGCATTTGCCCTGCATTTTAAAAAACTAACTATAATTTCTGCCACTGGATGAGTGAGATCTCTTTTCATGGAAGAATTTATAGTAAATGTAGAACCAATTCATTTTAAAATATAATGTAATCTTTTGAAGTAGTCAGAGGATATTACAGTCATCAGATGCAAGTCTGTTGGAACAGGGATGCCCATCCTACAAGAGACTGACTGTTAACTGTGAGGGGAAAACTTACCTTCATAATAGCAAGATCTTGTGATCACTCAACTGAGAGCTCAGAACTAGCATTATAAAGGAGAGGTGAAAATGGATCTTTAAAAAAAAAAAGGAAATGGATCTTTAAAAGCTAGAGTTTTTTTAAAAACAGAAATTGTTTCTCCAAGCTTCCTTACATGGACAATGTAAACTGCCACCTTCAACCCTGGGTAGGAGGATTTAACACTTCTGGCCTTCTGTGTCAAACCATGGGGAAATCTACATAATGAATCATGTTTGTCCCTTATTTTCCCCTTCTATAAACTGGAGTGCTTCCTTCTGCTTGAAGAGAGGAGAGGAGGCTACCTTCCCAATTTTGCCAAATTGTAAGTCAACTCATTTTTCCGTCTTCATGAATTTTTCTCATAGTTTGTTGCTGGGTGGGTAAAGAATTCAGAAACCCACCCATCAGACAAGAGCATCAGTAACAGGGATGCTGTGTATCCACGGCTGTGGTACAGCAGCTTGTGAAAGCCTCTTTGCCAAAAATGATTAAGTGAATTTAACTGAACCTTTAAAGCTACACTACAGTTTGTGGGAAATAGAAGGAGTGAAGATCTGAATTAAAGGACATCATTAAAAATTCTCAAAATTCAGACACAATGCAAAATTTCTATTCAAAATATGTGTTAGAACATATATGTGAATTGCTGTGAATTTTGTAGGTTTAATCATAGTATTTTACCGAAGTGACAGAATGTCCTCATCATTAGATGTGTGCTGAACTGCAATTTGGTCATCTCTGAAATGATTCTGCAAACAGATAGAAATGTTAGCAACTTTTGAAATCTTTTTCAGGGCACCTGGATGCTCATTGTACAATTCTTCCACTTCTTGGTATTTCAGGAAGTATTTATACAGGAAATCGAAGTCATACTTACAGCTCACTAATTTTCCCCACAAAAACTAAATATTCTTCAAACAAAACATTCAAAAGAAGCACAGGAAATACAGCAGAAGACAGCCAGATTATTCTGAGATGAGCAGGCTGATTAAGAATCCTCCCAAGGAATGTAAACATTATGTAGTGCAAACAGGTACTAATAAAAAAAATTTTAAGTACTCCTTATTAGCAATTCTCAAACCCACTGCAGTAGCCCCTAAAGTTTCCTTAGGAATTCAAGTGAAAGCCCCTTGAGACAGGACTCACAATAAAATCACAATGAGCATGGGGTTAAGGTGCTAGACTCAGTCCCCAGGGCTGAGGACGAAGAAGGGATACTGCTTGGTGAAGCATTCCTCATGGTGAAGAGAAGGGCTGGGGTGGCAGTGCCAAGTACTTGAGGAGAAGAAAACGGGCTCACACTGAGAAAAGGGCTTCAGAGAGGAAGGGAGGCAAGAGATTACTTAACAGCCTTACAGGGCCAGGTCTCTCTGAGGTGCTCCAGCCAGCAGGGGCCACCTCTTGAATCAGCAGTTCCCACTGCTGAGCACTGAGCCACAGTGCCCATCTTTACCAACATGCGCATACACAGGTACAGAGAGAAGTCATCTCTAAGAGACCAGTTTTAGCTGAGTGTGGTAGCCCCTAATCACAGCACTCTGGGAAGCTGAGGCAGGAGGACTAAAAGTTCAAATCCACCCTGAACAACTCAGTGTCTTCATGAGATTCTGGCTCAAAATAAAAATTAAAAAACATCGAGGATGTAGCTTAGTGTGAAGGTCCTAAATTCAATCTTCAGTACTGCAAAGAAAGAAATCTAAATATTTACTTATTTGAAACACATTTTCCTTGAAGAAAATAGACAACAAATGCAGTTTATGTTCTGTTTAAAGTAAAATTAGATGTATGAGTTTTAACTAGATACAGAGCTTTTATTTTCATTCTTTTCTACACTATATGTTCAAGTGTTTATGATCATTAAAACCTGATTCTTCCTTAATTAGTTTCCATCCATTCTGATCATTCTCTGAAATACCAAGACGAATTGTTCATTGCCTCCATCCAAGTATGTACAATTTTCTAGAAGACAAAGATTTTCTAAGGAAATCAATTGCTGAGTTTAATAAAATAGCAATTTTCTCCAGGTTTCTTTTTTAAACCTATAGATAGATGCTTGGATTAATAATCCTTATCATTATTATAAATGTCTGAGAATTATTTGCATTAATAAGAGCCAATGGAGTTCATTGATAGCATATCAAAATATTTTAGTCTTCTTCATATTTAATAATAAGTGTTTCTTAAAGGATTATATTTTGTTAGCACAAACATGCTTTCTAAATTGAACTATCAGTTTTAATCAAATAATTGAGGTCTTATTATCTCAAAACAAAAAGCATTCTCCCTCAAGAGGTAACTAAAGGGAGAAAAGGAAAATGAGCCCTGAATGACAACTAGGTGCCAAGTCCTTTTATAGTGGGACATCACTTAATTCTTGCAACACCCTTAGCAGGTAGATATAATTTTTCACTCTCAACAAAGAGCTGAGATTCATATTAAAATACACATAAACTTCTCTGATTCAAAAACTCATGTTCTTGCCAAAATATCAGTCATCATTAGAAACTGAAATTTAAAATGAAACTGATAATATACCACATCTACAAATAACTTCATATTTTCATGCATATACTATGAAGGAAATAGTTTTTATTGAAAAAAAAAAAACATAATTAGACAAAGTAAAGCATCAAGGCCAAGCATGGTGGTGCATGCCTATAATCCCAGCACTCAGGAGGCAGGAGGATCGCTGCAAGTTAGAGACCAGCCCAAGCAAGTTCAAGGCCAGCTTGAACTACATAGTGAGACTGTCTCAAAAAAAATCAAGACAGATGTTTTTCAGTCTATAATAAATACTTAAAAGACCAGGCTCTCAGGCTGGGGATTTAGCTCAGTGGCTTAAGTGCCTGCCTGGAAAGCGCGAGGTCGTGAGTTCCATCCCCGGTACACCGCCCCCCACCAAAAAAAGACCAGGCTCTGAAACTACAAGAATATTACCTCATTGTCTCAAACTGTAAAAGAAACAGTAACAGTAATTTTTCCTTTTGCTTTCAAAGCTAAAAACAATCATTACTGAAAATAAACATGATTGTGCAATCAAAACATGAAGACCTACAACATATCAATAACTAAAGGAACATTAATTGTGTCATTATCTTCAATACAACCAATGACTTCCTCCGGGAAGAAAAAAAAAGTAAACCAATGCATTAAACAGTAGTCCCAGCACTAACCCAGAAACAATCCTTATTTTCAGCACTAGAGATTGAACCTTGGGCCGTCACACTGAGTCACACCTCCAGATTTTTTCTTTAAGTTTTTGAGACAAGGTCTCACTAAGTCACTGAAGTTGTCCAGGCTGGGCTCATTGTAATTTATTGTCTCAGCCTCCCAAAGTCCTGGGATTATAGATGGCTACCATAAGAACTTCCTCAAAAGTACTTTCATACAGGTGATATGTACTTTCTTGCTCAAGCACTCAACCTTTACTAATTACCATTTCACTCTCAATTCAGTGGTGCCTCAGAAATTAATTCCTTCCACGACTCTGGAAAAGATGACCACATCCTTATTCATACATGAAAAAAGCCATTGGTCATGTTCATCATGCAATGCAGATAGAGTTCAGGACCAAAAACAAAATTTTGCCAAATGCTTCTGTTTGAATACCCAATTGTTCACAAACAAAAAGTGATTGTGAACCAAAATACCACATTTCTTTAAGTCCAACTTATACCACCCAACTTTTAACCAAAACCTCTTTATTCTTCTATTTTCCTAGATGTTTCCAATTTTAATATTCATCGATCTTCTCCATTTCCAAGTTAGCCCACTTTCAGATTTACAATGGAACAAGTAAACACTTTAAAGCTTAATATAAAATTTCACTGATGGAGGTAACATGTACTACTTACCATGCCTTTGAAACCGTCTTATTCTTTACTGCTCTCTGAAAACAACTGATGATGGATTTCAATATCCTCTTTCTCATTCCTGCAGATGCTCGTTTGGGCATCCATGATGGACTGAAATATATGACAAATCTATTCCTTCAAGAGGGAAATTCATATCCATCCAGACACTAAGGCAATTGTAGAGCCCCTTACATAGAATTCAAACAGCATTTACAAGATGCTTGAACCAAGAACAGGCACTACTTCACCCAAGTTGTTGCTGATGTCTCTACAATCCCAATCTATCTTCTTTTAGCTCCTCCATCAAAGGCAATTGCAATTAACTGCATTTGAACTACTGCCATTTTCTAAATACACTGTAGGTTTTCCTTATGAAATTTTACTTATTCCTCTCCCTCCACCCAGAAGGCCCTTTTAGCATCTCCTCTCTTAGTAATTCTACAAATCTGATTGCACATCCATGGTCCTCTCCTGCAAATGACCTTCCTAAGCAGCCACAGTTGGAAGTGCTTCCTCCTTCCTTTCATCTGCTATAGCAGAGTATTTCTTATTCTAAGCACTTTTAATAATTTTGTTGAATTACTACACACAGATCCAGAAAAATCACATAAGCCAAATGTTTGACTTAATGAATTATTCCAAAATGAATGCCACAAAACCCTTTCCCTGAATTCCATCCTAATCCCAACTACCTCCTTCATGCCCTGAACCACTTTGCACATTCTATTTTACTGTACTGACTGGAATATACATATACATATCCTTATTAGAGTGTAGAATTTTCAGAATCTTTTTGCCTATTAATTCTGTAGCTCTATGACAATTTTGGATTTTGTTAAGGGCCAGGATAGAAAGGAAGAAAGGAAAGAAAGGAAAGAAAGGAAGAAAGGAAGAAGAAGAAAGGAAGAAAGAAAGAAAGAAAGAAAGAAGAAAGAGAAAGAAAGAAGGAAGAAAGAAAGAAAGAAAGAAAGAAAGAAAGAAGAAAGAAAGAAAGAAAGAAAGAAAGAAAGAAAGAAAGAAAGAAAGAAAGAAAGAAAGAAAGAAAATATCACTTCTTGGCCTCTTGGCTATGATCAAGTGTAGTATCTGTCTTTATCAGTTTAACATCTGATACATCTTCTATCCGAGGACAATATATTTAATGGGTTTTTGGAACTGAGAGATGGAATAGGAGCTTGCTCCATCCACTGCACCCATCAACCTGGAAACAGGGCAAGGTAAAGATACTAGAGTCCGACATCATCGCACAGTTTGCCTCTACTGTAAGTGTGATGAGAAGCCATTAAGTCAACTACACCTAAACATTTTCATGGGCTGTTTAAACAATACAATTCACTCAAATCCTGAAAATATTCATTCTGGGACATGTTGTCAGCTGCTTCTTTAACATCAATAGTGTGGTCTCAACCAGGCTCCAATTTTACATCTTCTCCTACCAGTCAGATGTTTCTTCCCAAAGGTTCATCTTCACCTCCCACCCAAGAAGCAAAGAACAAAAGTCATAGCATGGTTCCTACTTAGGATCCTCTTTGCCCTTCCCATTGCTACCACTAAATTCAACCAAAGACACTTTTCTCAAAAGGCCCTTCTGTGCAAACTCAGAACAAAGAAGACATTAGGGAGCAGGTTCTGATGTGCTTTTCCAGATGGAATTGAAACAGTCCCAAGAAATGACCCACAAGATGTGGGTATTTATGAAATAAATGTTTTGTGTTTAAATTAACCATTGAATGAATATGCCATCTAGAAATTCCACACTGGATTTAGTAATGCAAGATTTCCAGATCTTAACTTTGCCTCTTGACAGCATGCAAAGTTACTTTACTTCTCTGCTTTAGTTTTCTCATCTATGAAATCACACCTGAGATTAAATGAATTAGTCCTTGTAGGTTAGCCTGTCATATGCATCAGATGTTTGTGGTTATCATTAAGACTCTACTTTGTAAGTGCTTTATAGCAAAGAATCTTTGGAAAGTCAGACTTCATTCAGACGTGCTTTAATGGGACACTGCTGCTTATAAGGTGTCTTTATTCTCAATAGAATCTACTTATATGACACAAACTAGTGCAAAATATTTTTGATAGGCCCATCTCCCTAGTAAGCAGCCATTGCTTGGGCAAGTAGCCGCCACTCCAGGGGGAGAACCACCCAGCATCTCCTGAGATCCACACCATATTGGAACTTGGGGTGCTGTGAAAACAAGCAACCAGCCCGCCTCCCTGGCAAGCAGCCATGAGCCTACCAGCATGCAGGCTGAGAATCACACATCCCATCACCCTTCCCCACCCCCATTAGCAAATGGGAGCCAGAGGTCTGAGCATCTCTGGGGAGATATGCAATATAGCAATAGGAGGTATTTCCTTCTACCAACTCTTTGAAGGCAAATATTGTTATCACTGTTTTGCTTTGTTCTGATTAATTGTATTACTCTATTCAATATTCTGTTTTGATAAGTTCTATAATGTTCTGTATTTGGTTTGATTTTGCTATACCTGATTGAAAGAACAACTATTGTGAAGATAAGGAGATATACCAAGGCACCTATTACTATTATCTCGGTAGCCTGTTGTGACATTCTGTACCAATTTCACTGTACTGTCTCAATTGGCTATGTTCTGTCTTGTTCATTGTATTTCACTACCTTCACAATTAAAAAAAATAAAATTAAAAAAATATTTTTGATGAAAACAAGACTCAATATGATAGAGAGTGAATATCTCTGATTGTCTAGCTTTGAAATTTTTGTCTCTTACATTGCTTTCTTGTGATCATCTTTGCCCTGTTTTGTTGTGTTTAATTTTACCCTTTTGATATAATTGCATGTATATTTGAGTGGGTAAGATGGATGACCATACTGCTGTTTTTGTCAGATCGTGGAGCAGAACTGTTAACAGTATCACTGTTTGAATGTCTACTTTACATGTTTTAACTTTGTAATTTGAACAACTATTTCCAAGAAGTCAGTATGTAATTTGTCAAGTAATAATTTCTTAGGGTTTTTTTGTTGTTGTTCTTTTCCTTTTTTTCCTTGGAATACTGTATTGTTGCTACCCTTTATTCTGTTTTGTTTTGTTTTTTTCTCTTTGAATAAAATTATCTTTTTAAAAAAAAAGGATCCAAGAAAATTAATTCTTTAGAGACCTTAGACATCTAAAGAATTAATGTTACTGAATAGGACAACATAATAATTGCAGGTAGGTGAGCACAAAAGTACAGATTAATTTTTCATGATAATGTGTTCGAAAATCAAGGATAAGTGCCTACTTAATGCTTATTTAAATATCAAAAAATACTGAGTTGCAAGCAGTAGTAACCTTCCTCCTAGCATTATATCCAGACAGTACAAGTGTAAAGCCAAGACAAGTAGGGAGGACATTTGGTACCAGTTTAATAGAAACCTGTCATGAAGAGTGGGGGCCCTCAGTCACGCTGTTTATCATCATAGTTCCAGTTCTCATTGCTCTTCCTTGAAGAATCCAGGATAAATTCTGATTGGTTCTGAAGAAGGAAAATCTATATGTTGGCCACTGCTAACTTAAGAAATGCTTTGTCATGCTTTTGTCACTAACTACAACAAACAAGAATACTCAGTGGAAAAGAAAGACATGTTTTTAATCTTTATAGAAATGTATTCAAGAAGTGATGTACTAAGATCTTTGCAGCTTTGTCATTTCATTTGAGTCTTGTATCAATAAACACATGAGGAAAAAGAAGCAAATTAGTTTCCTGGGATTATTTCACCTTAGCATATATTTTCCCTTACTATTTTAAAGGATTTTTATAGCCAGATACCACTGCCAAAAAGAAAAACAAAAACAAAAACAAGAATCCTAAAATGAGAAGGAAATTAAAAAGCAGACAGATAAAACGGGAACTAAAATGGGAAGCACACAATTAGAAATACTTTAAAAAGAACTGTTTGCCAAGTGTGGTGATGTGAGTTTATAATCCCAGCAGGGGGGAGGCTGAGGCAGGACGATTACAAGTTAGAGCCAGCCTGGATACACATCTCTCATACTGGATCTGAGGATGTCCTCTATTGCTCATAACATATTTCAAAAGCAATTTTATTGAGATCCACTTTACATACTACAAAATTCTATTTGAGTTTAAAATTTAGTGGTTCTTAATTATCAATATATCACCATAAATCAGTTTTAGAATTTTTTGTCTCCCCAAAAGATCTGTCTGGTTCATTTAAACTTTCATCCTAATGTTAGTCCCAGACAACCCCTCATCTACTTTCTATCTCTGTAAATAATGTGGTTAATGTATCATTAATATTAGTATGATGAATGTAGAGCATTAGTTTTGGTAAGACATGATCCATGTAGTCTTATGTCTAGATCTTTCACTTTGTGTGCCATGAAGTGGCATATCAGCAGTTTGTTCCTTTTTGTTTGCTAATTAATATTCCATTATACAGACCTCTCCCAGCTCTATTTGTCTGCCAGTTCACAAGCTGATGGACACTTATGTTGTTTCTAGTCTCTGCCTTTAGGAATTATACTGTTATAAATATTCAGTCACAGTCTTTCTATTGCTCTTTTTTTCTTTTCAATTCTTTTCTTCTCTTTTTTTCAGTACTAGGATTGAATACAAGGCTTTCTCACTAAACTACATTACTACCCCCTTTTTTTTACATTTTTTTCTTTTTCAGATAGGCTAAATTGATATATTTCCCAGGCAGCTCAAACTTACTATCCTCCTGCCTCAGCCTCCCAGAGTATTAGGATTACAGACACTCCCAGCACTCACAAGTTTTTGTGTGGCCATATGTCTCATTGTTGGAAATACGTATAGTTTCTGGATCATTTGGTAGTTTTATGTTTAACTTTTTGAGAAACAACAAACTCTTTTCAGATTATTTTATATTCCTAAACTGGTACAACCACTATGGTAATAAGTATGGGGATTCCTCAGAAAACTAAAGCTAGAAATGTCATTTGACTTAGTTACTGCCTTCTAGGTAGCTTCCTAGATAAATTATAATTATCTTAAAGTGATACATGCATACCCATGTTTATAATAGCACAACTCATTATAGCTAAATCTCACAGCCTATACAGTGGTACCTCCATTCACAAATTTAATTTATTGTACTGTTTTGCAAGAGATAACCATATTTGTGTTTGTGTGGGAAAGATGGCCATGGTCGTGTTTGTCATCCAATGCAGAGCTTGCAATCAAAAACAAAATTTTGCCAAATGCTTTTGTTTATGAACTAAACTCCTTGCAAACAAAAGCATTTGTGAACCAAAGTACCACTGTATATCCATCAAAGAATGAAAAGATAAAGAAAATGTGATATTTATACACAATGAAGCACTGCTATCCCAAAAAAAGGAGGATAAATTTGAATCATTTGTAGGAAAAGAGATGCACCTTGAGACCACAATGTCAAGTGAAATAAATGAGATACGCAAACTTAAATATGACACACTGTTATATGAAAAACTCAAAGCATAAATAATTGAAACAAAATAAAAGATAAAATAGGACTGTTGCAAATGGGAAGGGGATCTAGAGATGCAGAGAGATGTAGATAAAAAGAATTAAGATGTGCTGAGTACATATACCTACTCCCTAAATGAACGTAAGCATTATATGTTGCAAACAAGCACTATTTTTTTTTTGGTACCAGGATTCAAACTCAGGACATAACACTTGCCAAGCAGGTGCTGTGCCACAGAGCCATATCCCAAGCCCCAAACATGCACTATTAAAGAAAACTATTTTACATTTCCATGGCCACCAAAGGAGGGCTTGCATAACAACATTTGTTATTATCCATCTCATTTTTTTAAGGTAGCAAGGTTTTACATTTGCTAATGATATGAAAAGAAACAGGCTCTGTGGAGAAAGTTTAGACCAAGTAAGTCCGGAAAGAAGTGCACAGTGCAGCCTGAGGTGAACACGGCAGTAGGGAAGTCTGTGGTGACTTTCCTTTTGTATCTCCCACTCCTCGGGCTCACGTTAGGTCTAGGTTGTTCTATTGAAAACTTGCACAAGTTCTTGCAAAAAAGATTAGAGACAGTACTTTGTTTGACTCTGTGTGCAGGACTTTGGAAAGTATTCTGTGCACATGTCCTGAAACTTTGCAATTAACTTCCCCAGCCTGTCACACTCACTTCCCCAGCCTGTGCACATGCCCTAATTTCTTGTCTCATTTTCCCATCAGAGACACATATCTTTATGATTTGTTATGAAGTGCTTAAGGAATGGAGATCTTCATAGAGCTTTCTGAAAGGGACTGTAGGTTTTCTAACTACTAGGAGTTATACTGGCTGGGTTAAGTGAAACACCCATCAGAAGACAATGAGAGGGGCTGGGGACTCAGGACCTCATGTCTTTCTAGGCAGGCACTGTGCCACTGAGCTGAGTTCAATTCCCAGCACCAAAAAGAAGAAGGAGAAGAAGGAGAAGGAGACAATGAGAAAAGAGCTTCTGTTGAGCTTCCTGTTTGATGAGAGAAACGTTGGTAAATTTGTCAGGAGAGGAACTTTACTAATAGGCTGGGGTGTAGAGCTCACACATGCAAAGGAGGAGGTCAGATGTCTATGCTTCCTGTGGAGGAGAAAGTGTGGCAAAAAGAGATGTTTGATAAATTATCGAGGGCCTGAAAGCCATAGCCTTAGCAAGATCACCCACATTATGGAAATTGAAAGCAGGACTCTCTGGACAGGCACTGGTTTAAGCTGTGGAGATTCGGGACATTAGTGACTCTACTTATCTATGCCTGGAGAAATACTGTAGCCCTGCTTTTTGAAGCAGAGCCACAAGTCATCAGAAGTCCACAGGGGTAGCTTTCTTCACTTAGGTAATCTTTCTTCAGATGGTTCAAGTGGGGCAGACTTTATTCTAGAAAGGTGAATCTATCTATCTCTGCCATTTTTACTACAGTGAATGTGGCAAGGAGCACTGAACAGAGGCTGTTCAATTTTGCTTTAAACTGATCTATGGGATCCATTCAAGTTTTAATGAGCATTGATCTCCAGGGAGAACACTAGAAGCTGGTAAAACTCTGCTCCTATATATTTGGATAGTCTGTTGAACTAATATGACCCAGATTAGAAAGATACTGTAAGAGTCTTGAAGTCTCTGGGTCAACTGCTATATCCTCAAATAGAATATGCCTCCAATACAACATCTCAAATGGACTCATATGTAGCCTAGATTGGGGGATGTTTCAAATCTTCATGAGTACTATAGGCAGTAATCATAAGCAAGACTTGATGTCCCTTAGCAAAGTTTTGTAGAGTTCACCTTAGGACATAGTTGGCTCTCTTGACCTTTCCAGAAGACCAAGGTCTCCATGTAGAATAGAAATGGTTCTTATTCCTAAAGCCTTTCTCACCCCCTCAGATATTTGAGAGTCAAAAGAAGGCACATTATCACTCTAAAGGGACTGGAGCATTGCAAACCAGGGAATGATTTCCTTGAGGAATGCCTTACCTACCTCTGTAGCCTTTTCTGAATTATAGGGATGGCCTCATTCCAGCCTGTAAAGGTGTCAGCTAAGACTAATATTTTCTTAAAGCCCCTCATGGTTGCATGTGGGTAAGTTGAGTTACTAGCCCTCCCAGAATGTGTCCTTCTTTTCTGTGCAGGTGCTAACAATGGAGGTGATTTGGGCTTGCCAGAGTTATCATAAGCCAAGAATGGAAAAGCTTTGCACACCTGTTGGGTGGTCACTACTAATCCTAATCACTGTGAAAATCTGAGTGACCATTTCCTATGTAGAGGTTTTATAGCTTTCCACTGAATCCCTTGAAGAAGGGCCACTTCAATGGTTCCTCAGAAACAGGTAATAAGGCTGGGGTCTTGAGGGACTGTAAAGTTGACCTTCTTGCCTTTTACCAGCATTTTGATTTCCCAAGGAGATTTCATACACATGTCACTGGGTCTCCTACAGTGAATGACAGTAACTTGCTTGTAACAATGGATTTAAGACTAATCCAACCTTTATAGTAACCTTAGGGGTGACTAAAATCATGGCCTGGCATACTTTTAACAGATAAAATCTTCTTTAGTCTTCATTGAAAGTAGAGTTATCCCCAGTTTTGCTAGTAAATTTCCTTCTACTAAGGGAATAGGACACTGTGGTTCAATTAAAAACTCGTAGTTGAACATTTGGTCTTCAAAGTGACATGTCAAAGCAGGAGTAAAGGGACTCCGACTAGGCATCCCTTTGACCCCAATTATAACCGCAGAACTAGAGGAGGTTTTCCCAGAGGAGGAAGTTAAAAACATCCATAAGGGATTGAATTTGCTTACCCATGATGCCCAGGGTCACACACGGTTTCTTGTAGGAGATGGAGATAGATGTCCTTGGACATGGGAGTTGTGGGCTGCCCCAGGCC
Source organism: Dolichotis patagonum (assembly GCA_004027295.1). Classification (NCBI taxonomy): domain Eukaryota; kingdom Metazoa; phylum Chordata; class Mammalia; order Rodentia; family Caviidae; genus Dolichotis; species Dolichotis patagonum. The sequence continues at coordinate 26,039 of PVJX010010023.1, forward strand.
TCTTCAGTCCTCTTCATCAGAGTGGGAAGTGAAGGTTTTGGGTGACCTAGCCCCTTTCTGGAAGCTGGGACAGCCAGTCCTCCAGTGCCATGGGCCACGCACATCAACCACCTGACACACAGAGCAGGGCTCAGGTGCTGGTTTGGTTCAGTCATGTGCCCAACCTCCAGTACTTGACTGGCCCTAGATTTTCCCTTGGACAATTTGTGTGTGTTTAAAGCATTGCCAAATGCAACATCCTGTCATCTTTTAGTCCCATTTAGATACTAATTGTTGAATATGAAAGGGCCATGTCCAGTAAGTGGGTACTATATGAAAGTACTGGCTGTTTCTGGAGTGCTAGCCTCTGGTGGAAACAGTTGGGAAAGACTACATGCCCCTGGGAGACAAGTAGGCCTCTGAAGATGGGATCATCAATGATACTAATATTTTTCTTTGGAGGCCTCTTTAAGTTCTGTGGTTCTTGGACCTTTACAGAAATAAAGAGACATAAAACCTGGGAAACAAGGGATTTTACCCCACTTTCCTTTCTTTTGCAGAAAAGATGTAACTGAAGAATAGTAACATCCAAATTGTACCCATCTCCTTTCATTTCCTAGTTCATACTTGCCCAAACAAACAAACAAAGTAAGTTCCAACTAACTACCTTTAGGATCAAACTCTTCCCAATTTTTAAGAATACAGCCTAACAGCAAGGTGGTTGGGATCTGCATGGTGATGCCCATGATGTGTCGGCCTATGGATTCCTCAGAGAATATGGTGGAACCCTTAGAAGGCACTCTTAGAAACTCCTAAGGGATCATGGAGTACTGCCTGCCCTGGGGACTCCTTTAGCCACTTGAGAAACAATATACTTTGCATTTACCCGGTAATAAAAACTTCGGTACTTCATTTAGGGCTGTAAATAAAAGAGACCACTTTTAAAAATAAAAACTTTTAAAAGCCTTAAAAAGTTCTAAGTACAAAGATGGCTCTATTTTTCCATCCTTGTTGCCAATTGTGTCGAACTGGCTGTTCCTCTGTACCTGAATTATTGCTAGTGAAAAAAGGAAGGCATCTCACTCAATTCAAAAGAGAAAAGGGGAGAAGGCCCATATGTTCCCTAAAATTGGAGGCTTGTTATAGTCACTCCAATGTGCAAAATGCAATCTCACTGTGTTCTGCATTTGCATCTACCTAACTACTGAGGACATTAAGCAGCTCACAGCATCTTAAAGTTAAAAGTTTCATACTTTACAAATTAGTAAAGAAGCAAAGGTGATTTATTTATGGTGATTGTCTTACTTTCCTTATCACAGAAACAATTCCCCATACCCACAAGTGTAAGGAAGAAAGTTTTATTTTGGTTCACAGTTTATAGTGTTTCGGTCCATAGTCAGCTGGTTCCAAAGCAGGACAGCATGGCAGAGGAGCAAAGTGGAGAAGACACTTTACGGCATGGCAGACAGGAAGCCAAGAGAAATCGAGTGGGAGGGAAGGATAATAGGAGGGATATAAACCTTTCAGGCTGCACCACCAATGACCCACCTTCCCTGACTAATCCACTGATGAGTTTCAGGCCCCCAAAATCCAATCACTCCCAAGAAGCTCCACCTATGAATACAGAGGCTTTAAGGGGGCCATCTAGATTTGTACTATAACAGTGATTCAGAAATTTGGCAATGAAAATAAAACACATCTTTTGTCTCTTTATCTAATGCTTGTTTTTCTCTAGGAAGCAAAATGTAAACATGAAGGGAGGTCAGATGATGCCCCTAGTAAATTATAACCTCATCTAAGGAGAAATCAACTGCTGTATTTGTCACCACACTCTAAGCAATTTTCATTGCTATGGATAGAACTTAACATATGCTTGGAGCTCTATGAATATCTGAATAAATGAATAAATGTAATGAATGTAGATAAATGTTAAAATGTAATATTTATCTGAGAGAAAGCCATAAATTCAGGGATCTTATAGAAAATATGAGAAATTATTCTATAGTCCTTCAGTCAACAAGTGAGTCCTCTTACTCCTAAATTGGAAGTGTACTTGAATTCCCACTTCTACTTTTTAAGCAAAATCATCTATTATCTCTTAATGTCACCACATCAGTAGCATCAACACTGATTTCCTAACACCAGTTCCCTCCAGCAACTGCTCACTGGTAAAGTAAATACCTGATGCAAATCAATACATGTAAGTCACTATATCAATAGAGCCAAAAATAAGAATCACAGGATCATTTCAATAGATGCAGAAAAAGCTTTTGATAAGGTCCAACACTCATTCATGATAAGAACCCTACAGAAAATCAGAATAGATGGTCTTTACCTCAATATGATAAAAACCATCTGTGACAGACCAACAGCCAGCATTATACTTAATGGTCAAAAACTGAAAGCTTTTACTCTAAAATCAGGAACAAGACAAGGATGTTTATTATCACCACTCCTATTCAATGTAGTGCTGGAAACACTAGTCAGAGCAAATAGACAAGAGAGAGAAATAAAGGGATAAGGATAGGAAAAGAAGTTAAATTATTATTTGCAGGTGACATGATACTCTACATAGAAGACCCCCAAAACTTATTGAAAGACTTCTAGGTATAATAACTAAACTCAGTAATGTAGTTGGATACAAAGTCAGCACTGAAAAATCAATAGCATTCCTATCCACAAACATCAAACTCACTCAGAGAGAAATAACAGAAGCCACACCCTTCACAGTAGCATCCAAAAGAATCAAATACTTAGGAGTAAATCTAACAAAAGAAGTAAGAGATCTATTCAGTGAAAATAATAATACTCTGAAAAAAGAAATCAAAGAGGATCTCAGAACATGGAAAGACATCCCTTGTTCATGAATGGGAAGAACAAACATTGTGAAAATGGCCATTTTCCCAAAATAGTTATACAGATTTAATGCAATCCCAATCAAAATATGACTAGCATACATCACAGATTTAGATAAATCATTCCTAAAATTCATCTGGAACCAGAAGAGACCTAGAATAGCCAGGAAAATTCTGAGCAACAAAGGCAAGGCAGGAGGCATCACAATCCCTGACTTGAAGTTATACTACAAAGCAACTGTGATAAAAATCAGCATGGTACTGGAATAAAAACAGACTTGAAGATCAATGGAATAGATTAGAAGATACAACTACAACTACAAACACAGTCAACCACCCTATTTTTGATAGAAGGGCCAAACACATTCACTGGAAGAAAAATAATCTCTTTAATAAGTGGTGCTGGAAAAACTGGCTCTCCACAGGCTGAAAACTAAAACTAGACCCTATCATCATGCACTAAACTAAAGTCAAAATGGATCAAAGATCTAAATATTAAAACATAAACACTAAATTTGCTGGAAGACAAAGCAGGTAGAAATTTTGATGACACAGGGATAGGCAAAGAACTCATGAACAAAAGTCAAACTGCACAAAAAATACTTCCCAGCAGGGCTGGGGATTTAGCTCAGTGGCATAAGCACCTGCCTTCCAAGTGTGTGGTTATGAGTTCAATCCCCAGAACAAAAAAAAAGGAAATAATTCCCAGAATCAATAACTGGGATCTCATCTTATTTAAAAGTTTTTACATGTCAAAAGAAATCTCTAACACAGTGAAAAGGAAACCCATGAATTTTGAAAAATCAGCTGTCCCTCAAAGGGTTTCTGTCTAGAACATAAAAGAATTTTTTAAAAATCAGACCCCCAGAATTCAAAGACCCAATCCAAAACTGGGCATCTGAGATACATACACAATTCTCAGCTGAAGAAATACAAATGGCAAATAAATACATGAAAAAATATTTAACATCATTTGCCATCAGAAAAATGTAAATTAAAACCACACTGAGATTCCATCTCACTCCAGAAGGAATGGTCACGATAAAGAAGACCATCAACAACAAATGCTGGAGAGGCTATAGAGAAAAAGGAACTCTTCTGCACTGTTGGTGGGCATGTAGACTGGTACAACCACTGTGGAGGTCAGTCTGAAGACTCCTCAAAAAGCTGGGATTGGAGGTCCCATTTGACCCAGCTGTTCCACTCTGGGCATATTCCCAGAAGAACTGAAAACATCATACTACAGTGATATATGTGCACCCATGTTTATAGCAGCACAATTTGTAATAGCCAAATCTTGGAAACAACCCAAATGCCCATCAATTGAGGAATGGATAAAAAAGATGTAGTACTTTTATACAATGGAGCACTACTCAGTTATAAAGAAGGATCACATTGAGGGTTTTATAGGTAAATGGATGCAACTTGAGATTATACTCATAAGTGAAAGAAATCAAACTCACATCTGTAAATACTGTATTGTCTCCTTAGTATAAGAAATGGTAAGAGTAAATAAGATAAAAAATCCTCAATAAATACTGTGAATGGGTAAGAATCTGCTCACAGGGGAAAAAATAACTCAGGGAAAAGGAGAAAAAAGGAAAGGAAAAGAAAAAATATATAAATTTGTATATGCACACTTAACATAGCTAAGATGATGGCACTACTAATTCTATTAGTTCTTGGAACAAAACAGTTAACATTCATAAGGCTGAATCAAGCCTTATGTAAAATAGCAACCTTAGTTATCTTCCTATCATCTTGTTTTGAAAGCCTATATTATTGTTTGGGGCTCTTTGTTATTGTTCTTTATTTGTCTTTTTTGTTTCTTGTTTTTCTGATAATTTATTTTGTTTTGCTTTGTTTCTCTAATACAGAAAGGATAGATGTAAATGTAAAGGCTTATACATACCTAGAACTTCTCCTAAAGGGTTTACGAGAGTTGATTGCATTATGTGTAATGATATGAACAGCTACTTTGAAGAAAAACATTACTGTAGCCATTGCTGATTTCCTATAGTCATACTGTGAAGTCCAATAATGTTTTTATTCTTTGTTTAGAGTGGTTCTAGTCTGTTTTGTATTATTTAATTTCAATATATATGAAGCTATATATGTTGCTATTTTGAAGAGAACAAGAGACCTTATGGTAGCCATTGTTGATTTTCCTATTATCTGGTTTCAAAGGCCTATAATGCTTTCATTCTTTTGATCAGTTTTATACTATCTTGTTTTGTTTGAATTCATTGCATGTGAAGATATGGACAACTATTTTGAGGAAGACAAGAGACATTATGGTAGCCACTGTTGACCTCCTGTTGTCTTGCTGTGAAATCCTGTGTCACTTGCATTGTTTTCTTCTGATCTGCTTTGTTCTGTTTTACTATGTTATGTTTTACTCTCTTTAAAATAAAAAATAAGTCATTCCTCTGTTTTAAAACTGCCTATACCTAACCAGTATTTTTAAGAAGCAGTGTAAGTTACTCAGCATGACACACACCCCCATCACAGAGTAAGCAGGCCTCAAAGGACAAGGTAAGCAGGCTGGAGGTGACAGGTGGTCTGGCACCACAAGGAAAGTCCCCTTTCTGAGACACGTTTTCAACCCAGCCAATAGCACTGCTTAAACTTTCCACTAATATAATCCTGGATTTACAAGGCCTTTTGCAGTGCCAAGGAGCAGGAGGTGGGAAGTCAGAAGAAACAATGTTCAATTAATTGCTGCTTGCTTGGGCTGTTTATGTGGAAAATGTGAGCACTTCCTAACATTCCACAGTCCAGTTCCCATCCTCCAGAACTGGTTATCCTATTGTCTGTCTCCAAAACAATCCCTACTTCTCTTTTCTTCTTAGAACAGATCCAGCAGCCTTGGACTGAGTCCAGGGCTTTTGGAGATAAGTGAGTTGGGTTTTACTGTGGTCAGTCGGCTCACAGATATAGACACTCTGCTGATACTTTTGTTCTTGAGTAAATTAATCCAGACTCTTGGATGACTCGTGCATTGGGTTCACATGCATTTTCACACATATTAAAGCAGATTAATGCATCATCTTCCACTTGGCATGAGTTTACGGTTTGTTAAGAGCAGTTGCAAATTAGATTGTGACAGAAGATCCGTCTGTGCTGAACACCACGCTCTTTCCAACTTCTGGACAGTGTAGTGCTACAGACAGGCTGATGTGAATACTATGTAACACAGCAATATGCTCCTGCCCACCCTTCGTTGTCAGGTTTATCATAGATACTTTTAAAACAACCTCCCTTTTTAACAACAAACTGATGAACCATTTTGATCACTATAAATTGTCATTTTATTTTGGTCAGTCAAGAGCTTCTTGTGTCTTAAAATGATCCACTCATTTTGCGAAATATACAATGGTGTCGAAATTTGGTGAAGGTGTTCAGTAGTACTTCTTGTTAAACAAACCTTATAGATGTACAATTATATGCATAAGCATATTTAAGTATCATGTAAACTTGAAATATAGTTTTATATTTTTATAGACATTCCAGATGGCAAAATACCTAAAATTCTTTAAATAATCTTTTAATCATGTCAGAAACAGTTTTCACTGGTGTTCCAGAAACCCACGCATTTTATTAACATATGCCTCCCTGTCATATTTTAACAGTCCCTAATAATAACCAAAACACTTAGAGCATAAATAACAATATAAGCTGAGCCAAACAATAAGAGAAATTATGGTGTAGTGGCAAATGCAGTGAAGATACGTCAGAGTGTATTGTTTCTAGTCTTGTCTGAAGCACTGTGTGACTCTGACAAATTTCCTCATCTTTCTGGCCTCTATAACCAATCTCTCCATTGAGAGGTATCACTGTCAATGTTCCCTGAAGTAAAACTTAGGGGAAAGGCCTACATGCAATCAGTTTATTTGAGAAATGGTTACAAAGCTCAGAAATGAAGAAACATAAGAGGAAAGAGACAGGGAAATCGAAATGCCAACAGAAGGATATGTATGTTATCACTGGCCAGGGTCTTAGACCAACAGTGGTCAGTAATTTCTGAGGCACTTCATGGAATGTGTCTCAGAGCAGCCCACCTGGGGAAAGGAGGAGGAAGCATGGATTCCAGAGTCCAGGGTGAACTCGGGGTGGCAAAGTCTGCACATTTACATTTGTTCTGAACTGAGTACAGGACAAGGTCCAACAAGTGTCCAGTTCAGGGTTGTCAGAGAACCCTAGGTCACAGAGGCACAATTACAGGGAGAAAATTGAAACAAAATGCTCTTGAGTTATGCTAAAAGGAAGCAGGATGCTCTATGCAGAAAGTGATCACCTTAACAGTTATGAGAAGGAACAGAAAACCTAGTGGTTCAAGGATGCCTAGCAGATGTATAACACATGACCATTAGTCAATATGCTTTCCAAAACCTTCTAGCTCTAATAACATTTAATGATGCTTATAACTATCAACCATTTAATTTTAATAAGTGGATCATTCTGTTTATATGGTTAGCCTTTGCATGCCACACAATGCTACAAACAGTTGTATAAGTAAATACTATCTCCATTGAAAGATGAGGAAAATAAGACCAGAAAGGTTAAGAACTTTCCTCCTATTGATAATATTGTTGGGACAATTAAATGCCTATACCTTGTACACAGATTAACTAATTTAAAGATAACAATATGCCATGTATTAATCATTGTTACTCTCCTATTATTTTGAAATTTTATTTTTTCTTTTTTTATTTTATTTTAAGAGAGAAGGAAAAGAAAATTTTAAAAAGACAAAATAGAAAAAACAAGAAGAAAAGTAGAATACAGAATTTTAAAAACTAGCATCTAAAATCGCTAGTTGATATATTCCATATTGTTAACAATAGTTGTTAAAGTTACAGAGTCAAAGCATAAAAAGTGGCTAGACACTCAAACATTGACAGTGAAAACTCTTCTGTTCAGTGATCTACCAAAAACTCAGTAATATGGTCATCTATTTTACATACCATACATACCATTATATCTTAGAGAACTTTCCTTCCCTTTTACTTTTACAATATCTATCATATTTATTATACTTTTATATCTATTATACTTTTTGGTTAACATTATTCTGTCCATTCTTATTATTTTTTACCCTAAAGAGACAATGTGATATTTACTAACGTGAGTCTTGTTTATTTCACTGATGATATCCTCAAGCTGCCTCCATTTATCAATCCCTTTTATCAGAGTAGTATTCCATTGTATAAAAAATACCACATTTTTTTCATCCTCTCTGCAGTTGATGGGCATTTTGGTTGTTTCCAAGATTTAGCTATTACAAATTGTGCTGCTATGAACATGGGTGCACATATATCACTGTGACATGACATTTTCAGTTTTTCTGGGAAAATATCCAGGAGGGGAATAGCTGAATTGAATGGAACTTCCAATCCTAGTTTTTTGAGGAATCTCCATACTGATTTCCACAGTGGTTGCACCAGTCTTCACTACCACCAACAGTGGAGAAGTGTTCCTTTTTCCCCACAGCCTCACCAACATTTGTTATCGGTTGTTTTCCTGACGGCAGCCATTCTTTCCAGGGTGAGATGAAATCTCAGTGCTGTTTTAATTTGCATTTATCAAATGACCAGTGATGGTGAATATTTCTTCATATATGTATTTGCATTTGTATATCTTCATCTAAGAACTGTGTGTTCATCTCAGATGCCCATTTTTGGAGTGGCTCTTTGAATTTGGGGTGGGGGGCTTGATGGTTTTTAGTTCTTTGTATGTTCTGGATATGAGTCCTTTGTCTGAGGAATTGTTGGCTAAAATTCTTTCCCATTCTGTGGGTTTTCTTTTCATTTTGTTGGTGATTTCTTTTGAAGTGCAAAAACTTGTTAGTAATATGAGATCCCAGTTGTTGATTCTTTGAAGTATTTCCTGTGCAGTTTGCATTTTATTCATGAATTCTCTCCCTACCCCTATGTCTCCAAGACTTTTACCTACTTTGTCTTCCAGTAGTTTTAGTGTTTCTGTTTTAATATTTAAATCCTTAATCCATTTTGATTTTCATTTAGTGTATGTTGATAGGCATGGGTCTATTGTCAGTCTTCAGTGTGTGGAAAGCCAATTTTTCCAACACCATTTATTAAAGAGGCTATCTTTTTTCCAGTGAACACTTTTAGCCCCCTTGTTAAATATAGGGTGGCTGAGTGTCTTTCTAGTAGTTTTTGCATCTTCTAATCTGTTCCATTGATTCTTGGGTCTATTTCTTTGCCAGTACCATGCTGATTTTATGACTGTGGCTTTGTAGTATAGCTTCAATTCAGGAATTGAGATGCCTCCAATCTTGCCTTTATTGCCCAGGATTACCTTTGCTATTCTAGGTTTCTTCTGTTTCCAAGTGAATTTTAGGAGTGTTCTCTCTAGATCTGTGAGGTATGTCAATAGTATTTTGATTGGGATTGCATTAAATCTGTATAACAGTTTGGGGAGTATGGCCATTTTCACAATGTTGGTTCTTCCTAGCCAAGAGCAAGGAATACCCTTCCATTTTCTAATATCCTCTTCAATCTCTTTTTTTAGTGTAGTTTAATTTTCAGCATATAGGTCTTTTACATTCTTGGTTAGGTTGATTCCTAGGTATTTCATTTTTTTTTTAGGTGCTATTGTGAAGGCTGATATTTCCATAATTTCTCTCTTGATGAGTTTTTTGTCTGTGTACAGGAATGCTATTGATTTTTGAGTGTTGACTTTGTATCCAGCTATGCTGTTGAATTTGTTTATTACCTTTAGTAGTCTTTTAATGGAGTTTTTGGGGTTTTCTATGTAGAGTATCATGTCATCTGCAAATAATGATAATTTAACTTCTTCTATTCCTATTTTTATGCCTTTTATTTCTCCCTTTTGTCTGATTTCTCTGGTTAATATTTCCAGAACTATATTGAATAGGAGTGGTGATAGTGGACATCCTTGTCTTGTTCCTGATTTTAGAGTGAAGGCTTTCAGTTTTTGTCCATTTGGTATAATGTTGGCTGTTTGTTTGTCATAGATAGCCTTTATGAGATTGACATACATACCTTCTATTCCAAGTTTCTGTAGGGTTTTTATCATGAAAAGCTGTTGGACTTTATCAAAAGCTTTTTCTGCATCTATTGAGATAATCATGTGATTTTTATTTTTGGCTCTGTTGATGTGGTGTATTAAATTAATTGATTTGTGTATGTCGAACCATCCCTGCATTCCTGGAATAAATCCCACTTGGTCATGGTGTATAATCTTCTTAATGATTTGCTGCATTCTATTTGCCAATATTTTATCAAGAATCTTTGCATCAATGTTCATTAGTGAGATTGGTCTACAGTTCTTTTTGGTTGGACCTTTCTCTGGTTTTGGTATCAGAGTGATACTTGCCTCCAAGAATGAGTTAGGGAGGACTGCTTCTCTTTCAATTTCATTGAAAAGTTTAAGGAGTATTGGCATTAAATCTTCTTTAAATTTTTTATAGAATTCAACTCTGAATCCATCAGGACCTGGGCTTTTCTTTGTTGGTAAGTTTTTAATTATATTTCCAGTTTCAGTAGCTGATATTGGGATATTCAAAATTGATATATATTATTGATTCAGCTTTGATAATTCATATATTCCTAGAAATCTGTCCATTTCCTCTGTGTTTTCCACCCTATGTGAGTAGAGGTTTTTAAAGTAGGTGTTCATGATCTTTTGAATTTCTATGGGATCTGTAGTAATTTCCTTCTTTTCAGTCTTTATTGTTTGGATTTGAGTTGTTTCTTTCTTTTTCTTGATAAGGTTGCCTAGGAGTTTATCGATTTTGTTTATTCTCTCAAAAAAACAACTTTTTGATTCATTAATTCTTTGTATTTTTTTTTAGTTTCAATTGCAATAATTTCTGCTTTAATCTTTACAGGTTCCTCTCTTCTATGAGCTTTGGTTTTGAATTGCTCTTCCTTTTCTAAAAGCTTGAGATGTAGCATTAGGTTATTTATTTATGTTCATTCCATTTTCTTGATGTGACTTTATTGCTATATATTTCCCTCTTAGGACTACTTTCATTGCATCCCATAGTTTGCAGTATGTTATATCTGCATTTTAATTGTATTGTAGGTATTGTTTTATTTCCTCTTTAATTCCATCTGTAGCCAACTGGTTATTCAGCAGGTTGTTGTTTAATTTCCATGTATTTATGCAGATTTTGCAGGTTTTTTGCCATTGATTTCCAATTTTAGTTCACTGATACAATATTATGCATGAGTATTTTTTTTCTTTAAAATAAAATTTTTAAAAATTAAAAAAAAAATGCCTGAGGCACAGGTCCTTAGCCTTCTCATGTTCAATATTAAGGGCCAGATAATTCTTTTTTGGGGAGTTTGGGAGCTGTCTTATATTTTGTAGGGTATTTGGAAGCTTCCTTTGTTTCTACCCACTTAGATGCCATCAGCATGACTTCCTTAGTCATGAGAATCAAACATATCTGCCAATGACACCAAGCATGCAAAATCACCTCCAATTAAAAACACTTTTTCTTTAAATTTTGAAGTAGAGTCTCACTAAATTGCTAAATTGCCCAAGCCTGGGTTGAATATGCAATGCTCCTGCCTCAGCCTCCCAGAGTACTGGGATTATAGTTGTTCACCACTACTCCCAGCTACTTGACTTATTACTGTTGATTATTGTTAACCTATTTAGCAACCACACTTTCATTAGACCCAACATTACTGGCATGTCTTTCTGGGAAAACTGAAATTTTTTCACATCTTTCAGCCTTGCTTTTTGCTCTCATTATATATCTGTCTAAAAGCAGCCAGCACTATTGTGTAGAGCAGCCTGTGCCCTACTGTGAGATTCTCCATGATGTGCAGAACAATAACTTTCAGGCTGTGCTTAACCCCAAGTGATTCTGTTTTATGAAACAACACTTTGCTCCATTTGAAATACAGAATAACTTGAGTAACTTGGGTATACAAACAGATAACCACTAGTGTTGAACACAATAAAATAGCACAATCATAGGGCATAAACTGATAAACTAATCTTGTTGGTAAAAATCACTGCCTGTAAACTTAGTTTAAATCAAGGATGCACAGACACATCAGATGTCTGAGTTAGATCAGACAAAACCAGGCCTGTCAACTTATAAGACATACCAGACCATCCAACGATGGAGCCCCTCACTTGGATCATATGAAAGGAAGGGACTCAACACTGGGCTGCGGGGGTGCCACACTGATCTCCTATCTCACCATATAACCTGGTGAATAAACAATCACGAGGTAGACAGGCATAGCACTCTGGCTCTCCATGGCCTAGCTTTACCTTGGCTCAGTCTCAATGCTCCATGCTACTTACTTGAACTGCCCACCTGCTGTAACACAGGATCTGAATCAATGCTGGGCTCTCAGCAGGCCCCACACCTCCTCAGAAAAGCTCTACATGGTCTATAATCACATCAAAACACCTATGATGATTTCTCACATATCTGCACTCTCTGTTTTGGCTTTTAATTCTTTCTTTTGGAGTTCTGAAGCCAACTGTTAAGATATGCTTAGCCATTCTCTAAACTTTACAGCATTATCATTGTGTGAAGTGTCATGTATGACTATTATTGATATTAATAATTAAGATTGAAATAAAAGAACCTGTGATTGCCATGCTCACAAGTTAGTGAGTGAACCCTGATTACCTGTCCTGATGAGGTTGGCAAAATTAGTGGGGCTCACGAATTGATGGTCATTCATTGTGGAAAGATAGGACTGTGTCCAGGCTGTGTTACTGGCATAACTTATTCACAGTTATGCACTGTCTTAGTTACTTTTCTCATTGCTGAGACAAAATACACAACACTCAAATTTAAGGGAGCTTTGAAAGGTTTAATTAGCTCACAGTTTATAGTGATTTTAGTCAATAATCAGCTGGCTCCAAGGCAGGGTGGTATGGCAAAGGGGCAACAGTTTATGGCAGCACAAGACAGGAAAAGTAACAAGAGCAAAAGGAAAAAGAGTAAGCTTCTTTTCCTCCCTTATATTGTAAGCAGGCTATCCCACCTGGTGTCAGTGTAGCACTCACAGCCCCAATCCCAGCACTAGACAGTGAACCATTCACACACTCTGGATACTGCTGCCTCCAAAATGCCTGTCCCTCCGAACCACATGAGGCTTTGGGGGGACATCTAGACATAATTCATAACATTCTGCCCCTGGTCCCCCAAAGACTCATGCACATCCCTGAAAAGTCCAAGTTCCAAGTATCCTCTGAGATATAAGGCAAACTCTTAGCTGAAAGCCCCTGTAAAAATGAGAAGAAAGTTAAACACTTCCAACATTCAGTGGCACAAGATAAACATTTTCATTCCAAAAGTCACAAACAGGGTGATAGAAAGGAATGGGACCAAAGTGAGTACAAAATCCAGCGGAGCAAACATTAAATCCTGTAGTACCATGTGTAGCATCTAAGGCAATCCATGATAAATTGTGAGCTTCAAATTGTGTGTGGTTCTGCCCCTTTGCATTGCTGATAGTTGCAGCTCCTGAGGCTTCTCTCTTAGTCCTCTTCTCCTCCTTCCTTCCAGTTTTCCTCAGATGATCCACATCCCTGACTTCTCCAAAGTTTTGAGGTCTCTACTGCACCACTGGCTTCATCCTCACAGCTTTACACATTGCCAGGGGCACACTTCCTGACCTCCAAGTGCTTCTGAAATCAGGGTCTTAGTCTCACAAATCTTGCATTCTGCATGCACCTAAAACCAGCACCACATGGATGAATTCAAGGTCTGCTTTCAGCTGGAGCAGTAGCCAGGATTCTTTCTCTCGTGGTTGCAGGGATCAAGTGCATGGATGGCTGAGTACTCTGAATTCAGTTCTGAGGAACAAATTCTCTAGGCTGCCACCATCATTTTGGAACATAGCACTCTGTGGCTTTCTCCTCAAAGTCTTTCACTTTTCCGGTTTTGAGGCTGCAAAAGGTGGAGCCTTGTTGCTTCTTGTGATACCTTCAGGTCATCTTTTGTATTGTCCTTTTCCTTCTCAGCAATCAACATCTCCTCTGCTCCATCTTTGTAGTCCACAGCCTTACTGGAACTTCCTTTCTGGACAAACTCACATTTTAAATCATTGCACTGGGTTCTTTGTTCTTGGTCCTCAATATAAATCTGGCTAAAATCTCCCCCCCAAATAGCCATGCCACTGCATCAACATTCAATTGCCTTGAAATCTCTTCTGTCAGATAAATTAGTCCACTGCCCTTAACCTTAGTCTCAGGCAAAGTCTCTAGACACAAGCAAAATGCAGACAAACTTTTTGTCAAGCCATAGAACAAACTCTCTGTGGTCCAACAGCCAGCAGAGTCCTTCCCAGCATAAAGTTGAGCCTGGTCTCTACCAGCAGGATATCTATCAGCCATCTGGTCTTCTGAACTCTGACTAAAACCTTCCATACAGAGCAGCTGAAGATATTCAAGCTCTGCTTTTTCAGCTGGCATCTCCAAAACTTTCTAAATTCTTCAAACAAGCCATTCCAAGAGGCTTATAAATCACATGATCAGGTATAGTTACAGCAATAACCCCACTTTTCTGGTATCAAATTCTGTCTTAGTTACTTTTCTCATTGCTAAGACAAATATGCAACACCAAAAATTAAAGGAGTTTCAAAAGGTTTATTTAGCTCCCAGTTTGTAGAGGTTTCAGGCCATAATCAGCTGGCTCCAAGGCAGAGTGGCATGACAGGAAGGCAACAGTTCATAGGAGCAGAAGATAGCAAAAGCAAGGAAAATGGAAGAGAGCGAGTCTCTTTTCCTCCTTTATATTAAAAGCAGTCTATCCACCCTAGTGTGGGTATAGTACTCACAGCCCCAATCCCAGCACTATACAATGAACCAATCACAAAATCTGGATTCAACTGCCTCTGAAAATCCCACCCACTCCATGACTGCATGAGGCTTTGGGGAGACATCTAGACACAAACCATAACACATACCCAAGTCACAGCCTAAATATGGGTTGCTTTGATATATATTTCCTCTACCATAGTAACCCACTACCTTTACCAAAAAAAATTTCTTGTATGGGGCATTGAACTCACATTGGCAGGTAGGCTCTTACATAGCTGTGCTAAATCTCCAGCCACTACCTTTAAATTCAGCATCATACAAAGTTTTAGGGCATGAGTAAAACAAACAAATTCTTTACCAGAATGAAATCTGTATCACCTCTAGTCCAGTTTCAAAGACAGTCCTAATTCTTCTCTGAAACCTCCTAAATCTGGCACTTCTTGTCTACATTCCTGTCAGTGTTTTGGTCTTCAGAGTTCAAACCAGAATCATACATCAAATCTGTTTACCACCTTCTCAGGTTTTGCTTGCAAACATCTCCAAGCCTTTACAAACTCTTCTCACAAACCACTTTCAAATACTTCTGAACCATTGGTCAGGCAGAGTCCCAGGAAGGGCCTACTTCCCTGGTATCAGTTTTCTGTATCGCTCGTCGTCATGTTGCTGGAACAAAATAACCGAAACCTGCATATTAAAGGAGGAGAGGTTTATTTACTCACAGATTTAGGGGTTTAGTCCATGGCTCTGGCTCTATGGCAGACAAGCATGTCATAAGTGGCTCCAAAGTGGCTGAAAGCAGGGAGAAAGAAGGAACCGGGACAGGAACACACTTTCTGTTTAAGTCTCTGATGACCAACCTCTTCCAACGAGGGCCTATTTCCTACCAGCGCATTCAGCTACAGACGCATCAGGGGTGAATCCACTAATGAGTTCAGGACCTCCATCATCCAAACACCTTTCAAAAGCTCCACCTCTGATCACATGATACATTTGGGGGACATTTTAGATCTAAACCATGAAAGAAGTGACATGGCCAAAGTGATACTTCAGGGAGTGTAGCATAAAATATCAAAGTCAATTATACAGTTCTAGGGCTTTATACAAGGGATAATAACTCCCTTTTACATCTTAAAAGTATTACACACTAATTATACAAATAAATGAGTTTTGTGTCCTTTACATATTATGCTTTGTTCAACTATACCCTCACTATCATATCTTGCCCTTCCCAAGCCCTGCTTCCTCTATAAAGATGACTTTTAAAATAAAAAGAAATTCAATAAAGTATGATAAACTATTGTAATAAGGTAATTATGTGCTCCAAGAAATATTAGACAGTATAAAAGGACAAAAAGTGCTCAGAATAAAGAAGGTGCATTTAGAAAAAAACTTAAGCAATCATAGCAAGGGCTTATATAGTTTCCCAAAAGGTCTTCCTGTGATGTTTAGGGACACAATTTTCTTTTTCCTTTTTTGTCTTTCTTGTTTTTTTTATTCTAGAATTCACATAAAATTAATATATGTTAACTCAGAAAGTAAAAATAGAAAACTGTACATGAGTAATTATAACAGTCATCCATAATCTGACCTGGCTTTATAAAGACATCTTGGTCTGACTCACTCCTCTTTAAAGGAAACCAAGCCTCAGAGGTCCAAGATGATAGTTGGTGTGGAGCACAAAGTATCTACCTGGAGCAACCAAAGGCACTAACAGATATTACTGGATAAATCAAGCACAGTAGATATAAAGGAAGCAAAAGTCCACACCCCAGAAACACCTCATGTAAGCACCAAATCTAGAGGTGTCAGAGAGAAGAATTAAAGTTAGTAGTTGAACATCAATGGATGGAAGCAATGGAGTTCAGGCTGCTGCGACAGCCAGCAAGCATTTGATAGTATTCTAGGCAGACAAGGTCTGTTTATGATGCATAGGAAAGTCCACCTGGCACTTACATTTAAACAAGGTCTCACACTATAGACTTTTAAATACCAGTATCAGAACCACTTCAGATTTTTGTTAAACACAGACACAAGCCAAATCTAATGAATAAAGAATCTCTGAAGTTAGGTTCAAGCTTAGGGTTAGGGTTAGGATTAGGCATTTTCAGCAACTCAGATCATCCTTCTGTACACTCACACCTGAAAATCACCTGTCTGCACTGACTTCCAAGAACCCTGGAGCTATAGAAACTCATGGCTAGTCATGCTGGGCCATCCCATCTCTTCAGAGAAGTTCTTCCACTCAGTATTTAGAGGGAAACAATTGAGGTCCAAGTGCCCCCCCATTCTACACTATAGCTTTCTCAAAGCCCAAAATTAATGCAATAAATTCATCAATATCATTAAATACTTCTGATCAACACTTTACAGATCAATTCAGCTATCAAAGCTAAGTGCAGTAAGATTTAGCTTCATTTAAAACATCATCTTTCTTTACTGCAATAGTATTTTTTAAACTAAAAGAAAACCAAAAGGGGACTCATAATATTCCCCATCCTCAAATGTTCACAGTGTACCCTAGGAGATTTGGGCTATCAATAATGTGCTGCCATACTGCTTCCAGAGTGCTAGAGCAGTGTGGGAGAAGAGATCAAGCGCTGCTTTCGGTTGCAGGCTAATAACACTGAAGAGAACAGGCTTTATGTAGACATAACAGATTAAAACCAAGAAAGCACAAAAGATGTAAGCCAAGTAAAAATCAGCAAAATATCCATTGTTGTTAAAGCAGGTACAACTGAAATTCATAACTAAGGTGTAAGAGTTTAGAAACATAAAATAATCTTCCCAATCAAGTGTAGGGGTGCAGGTATCATCCAGCGCTCTGGTAGATGGAGGCAGAAGGATCAGAAGGTGAAACTCTAAGTGAGCAACTTAGCAAGACCCTGTCTCAAAATAAAAAAAGAAAAATTAATGGCTGGGGATGTAGCTCAGTGTAAAGACCTTGGAATTCAATTCCCAAAACATCATCATCACCATCATCATCATCATCATCTCTTATTGAAAACAACAGATACTCAGATATTGAGTCAAATTCTGAAATCCTAAAACCCAAAAACGTATGTGACAAAATCTTATAAAAGATTTGTAAAGGTATTAGAAAGTTAACACCTGAATACAGGGTTAGAAAATATATACTTTAAATTATCTTAGTACTGCAAAGAAAAGAAGTGAATCTATTTAAAGTATAGCTGAGTAGAAAAAATCAAAACAAAAATCTGTTAGATATGATATTAGTTTGTTTTGTCTTCCCTAGGCATTGGCATTTGGCTTTGCTATTTAGCCAAAAATGCAATAATAATTTATAGAAAGTTTTTTTGACTCAGATCTTTACAAAGACACAAACCAAATGTTTGGACTAAATAGATAAGAATGACACATAATTTCTGTTTTTAGTTAACTCAGTCATGTTCTTATGCATCAAACTACTTAAGACATAGAAGTAAGCATGAAGTCCATTCATGTGGTGAAACAGTTGAGCAGTTCTAACCAGGTATGTGTGTTAGCTCTTGAGGCTCCATAGCAGTTAAAAAAGACAAATTCCTGCTGTCATACAACTTATACTAGTTGTACCAGTGAGGAAAGTCAGACAACAAACATAATAAGGAAGTAAATGAAATATGTTAAATAATAGTAAGTTTTTGGAAAAGAATAAGGAAGACAGGCCAGTATTTTAATTCTCAATGAAAAGAAAAATACAGACCTCAGTGAGACAGTGGTAACTGAAAGAAGGCCTGAAGGAACTGAGGGAACAAGCCATGAAGCTAATCTTTCCATCCCAGGGACCAGAGTAGTAGGACAATGCTAAGTTGTTTGAGCAAAAGGAAGAGACCTGAGTGAGCAAAAGCAGGGAATGCCAGCAGACAGTGAAGTCAGTCTTCCAGAGGCCAGGATCCCTGTTGGCTGGGGAGGTGGGCCTCCCTGCAGGGACTTGAGCCGCTGAGTGGCAGTGCATCTTGCAGGAGCATTCTTGCTGCTCTGTTTTAAGTAACTCTCCTTCAGGCTAGTTTTACAAATTGGAATTGATTTTTTTGATACAGTGATTTAGCATGTGTTACCCAAAGAGTGCCTAACTTGCAGCAGTTTCATTAAAGGTCTACGCTGGGCCAAGCCACAGTAGGCTGATATGATTCTGGTAATGAAGAGAACAGTGACTCAGAATCATCCAAGGTTACTTTCACTTGGCTGACTGCCAAACTGGCCAACAAGCAGACAAGGATAAACAGCAAGCAGGGCTCCTGGTGAGGACAGGCAACTCTCCTGCCTGTCCAATCTTTCACAGACCACATTTGGTGTTACATGTAGTGGAAACAAACATTATGATAACAAGATAAAAAATACAACTGTCTCTTAATTTCCAGTTCCATATAAGGGACTATCTACACATGCTTTAATTCTTCCTCTCCTGATTATTCTGTAAAGATAATAGAAACATAGAATGGACAAATTTACTGACATTTATCCACTGAAAAACTGATAGAAAACATTTCAAAATAAATTGGAGAAATGTGGAACTAAAGGAGAGCACTCTTCTAATTTGAGAATTGGACCAAATGAAGTACAGCCATGCTTTCAGGAACTCTTGGTCTCGACAAACACTAATGAAAATGATCAGATAAACGAAACCCAGCAGAGTTGGTTCAGGACAGCCGTGGAAACCCTCACAGCACTTTACCTTCCAGTTACAGCATTTCCCACACACCTCATCATGGGATTGGACAGCTTGCTAAACGACAACCTCCTTGCACAGTCTCAGTGGAAGGCTGAGAGTTAGTGAGAGCTTTGCATTTGCCAATCGAGACCAGCAGGGAGGCCTGCTAAGAAAAGGCAAAGCACCTTTCTTACTGACCAAAAAAATAAGTAAATAAAAATAAAACATGCAAGCTACCAGTGCCACCAACTCAGTCTTTCACTTATAAATATGAGCATATCACGAGGATGATCAGTGATTTATGGGGGGAAAAAACAGCCTGAAAAGGAAAAGTTATGTTAACTTCTGGCTTAGTGACACAGAATAATTAACCATCTGAAAAATAAAGAAAATACAAGGAAACTTTGGCAGGAAAAAGAAGTATCCTCTGAAAAATTCTAGAAAATATCACAATCATACAATTTTTTAAAGGAACTTATGGGAATTAAATAAAGTTTTTAGTAGACATAATATGACAAAGATGATTGATTGATAGAGAGATAGATCTATTTCAATCAAAAATACCCCCTATGTCTTGTACCCAGAGGTGAAATTTCAGAGGTGATTATACTTCAAGTCCACTGGCCTCATTAGTGGGGTTAAGCCAAGGTGCTTTTAGGAGGTGGGGCCTGGTGGGAGAAAGCCAGTGCCTGGGTAAATCTAAAGCTGTATTTGTGTCCCCGCCTCTTCCTCCTCTCAAGTTCACTACACTTCTTGGTTCATTTGTGAGCCTCCTTCAGGTCCCTTTGCCATGATGTTTCTGCCTTGAAATAGCTAATCATGAGCTGAATCTTATGAAACCACACGGAAAAAAACCTCTATTCCTTTAAACTGTGAATGTTAGTATTCTTTCCCAGCAAATTAGGTGATATAGATAGTAACACAGAGATATAGATAGATATAGATAGATGATAGATAGATAGATAGATAGATAATATCAAGGATGCATATCAAAATAGACACAATTAGGGACTTAGAAAACCAAGGAATACTTTTAGAATATATTTCAAAACATCAAACAAAAAGAATATTTTCTGAGAAAGGTCATTTGTAATATTTAACATGATATAGTTAGGAAATTCAGTATCTAGTAGAAATTAGAAAATTTTAAAAAATAAAGATAAGGTTGATATTAATGCTTAGTGGTAATGGGACATTTGCTAGGCACATGTGAGGTGCTGGGTTTGGTCCCTGGCATTGTGGGGGAAAAAAGAAAAGAAAAAAGCAATACATTCTTGAGGAAAACCTGTCTAAGCTGAAGATAAACTCTTGTCTCTGATTTATACCTCAAAATTTATTTAGTTCCTATTAAGACTCAGTCACACTGGCACTGAGTACAGTTTTAGTCCTGAAGAAACAGCCAATTGCCAAGTGCCAGAAGCTAATATTGGAAAAGCGTACACAGCTACACACATCCTAAGAAAACTTTCAAACTCTAAGAGAGAAAATTGTATACTGTGGGATTGGGACATTGATGTAGAACAAATCTCAGTACAATTCTTGGGAGGGAGAAAATAGACAAATGTCTATTGAGGACCAAGGAAAAATATTTTCAAGGCTAAGAGTCTTTATCCAGATGAACTATTATTCAAAGATGAGGGTAAAATACAGACGTTTTCCAACACTCATGAACTTGGAACATTTTCTACTTTCCTTAGTTAGGACTCTTTTAGATATAAGTGAACTAAATCTAATTCAAGCAAGTGTAAAACAAAACTCTACTGATTCATAAAACTAGGAAGGGTAGACATGCCTCAAACATGACTGCACCCAAGGCTCAACTGTTACCAGAAAAATCTCTCTCTCCCCTCCTCTCCTCTCCTCTCCCCATGACTCTGATTTCTTTCTATGTGGTGACACCATTCTCTCTCCCATGACTATACTTTCCATGTTGCAGAAGAAGAGGAAAGTATGGTTTAAGCTACTTTGATTTTTATAGTATTCTACTAGTAAAGAAGGAGAAGGAGGAAAAGGAGGAGGAGGGTGGAGAGAAAGAGGATGAGATCATACACATAAGTTTCCTGGAAAGGCTCTGATCTAACTTGAATCATATGCTTACCTTTTGAGGAAGAACATCCCTGTGCTTGGGGTGGTGTTATGGGGTCACTGGTAGGAAATCATTCAGGTGCCTCTGTCTGTGACAAGCAGTTCCACAAGGTCCATGAAAGGACTGGGGCTGAGTGAGTAATTTTCTAAAGCAATGCGTGTGCTTTCCAGAAGAAGACAGGAGAGAAAATAGGCAGCCAAAGGGATAAGAATACATTAGTACCTATTTATCCTTTCTGAGTAGAAAAAGAAATATTAAGGGTTAGAAAAAGGGAAATGTAATAATGAGCAAAGAAGCAAGCAAAATGTGTAGTTAGATCCAGGCAATTTGATAGCACGCTTATGATGTCAAATAAGAATATATTTGTAATTGTTAAGAAATGAGTTCTAAAAAGAGAGCAGGCTTTTTAAAAACTGAAAAATTCTGTATGATTCAACATTGTGAAGAAGGAAGAAAAGGATCAAGAGAGAAAAAAAGGATCTTAATGATCTCATCTCATTTGAGTGACTAAAAGGGGAAAGTTATATATATTTTTTCAATTATCTATGCTAATAACAAAATAAATAATCATATATGCATTTTAAAGGAAGCATTAAAGTAATGGTTCTTAATGCTGGTTGTGTTTTTAAATCATCTATAATTTGTTTTTTAATTTTTTATTTTAAAAACAAAAAAGAATAAAAACAATGATACAGACTTTCAAAACAAAATCATAGGAGATTAATACTGGTTAATATATTGCATATTGTTATCGTCAAAGTAGATGTTCAGATTACAAGACACAGGCATGAAAAAAATGATCAATCAAACAATGAAAGCACAAACTGTTCTTTTTGATGAACTAACAGAGATTAGTAGTACAATTATCTATCTTTTATAATCTTTTCCCTCTCTTCTTTTCTCCTTTTCTTTATCCCAGTTGTTCTTGCCTTTGGAGCAGTTTCTTCCCCTTTCACTTCATAGTATCTATTTCATATTTTGGATCTTATTTACTGTTTCAGTTTTTTACACTAGGGAGACAATATATATAAATGTCTAAGCCCCAGCCTGAATGATTCTTCACTAGGTCTGGCCTTTAAACTTGAAACCAGTACTTTTTAAAGCTCTGTGTATGCTTTTGATGGTTTGCTAATATTGAGACCATGATTTAGAATATCTAAAAACCTAGAAGCAGAAAATGAGAAAATGGGTGAAGTATTGGCAAACCAATAAATAAATAATGAAGCAGAAAAGAGAAAATAAAATGAAACAGCAGAAAAGAAAAAGAATATAAGTGATTGCAGTCAGTATAAGTAGGGTTCCTCCATTTGAGTATATTCTCACAGAGGACTTAAAAGATAACAAGAAATAGTCTACTTTTATGTAATTCTTCTCTTTTTGTGTACCAGGGATATAATTCAGTGCTCTTGTTGATTTTTAATTTTGAGACAGGTTCTCACTAAGTTGCTATCTTGCTCAGGCTAAGCTTGAACCTGTGATCCTTCTGTCTCAGCCTTCCCCAGTGCTGGATTTATAGGCATGCACCACCATGCTTGACTATGTAATCCTTTTTCTTTCCAAAAAATTAAATAAATAGTTCAAAGAGACTAAAAATAATGGAAATATCAAGCTATTCTGCAAAATAACATCAAATTTAAATCAAGAGTAGCAATATTAATTTCAAAATTGAAAGCAAGCAAAATCATCAACTGCTCAAGTAATGACCACTTTTCAAAATCTCATTATGTTACAAAGTGGAGCAAGAATAATATAGATGGAATGAGCAACAGTCTGAAAATTAATGAATAAAAATGCCATTAACTGCTTGCCAAGCTCGGAGATTCAGCAACGAGCCCTAAAATTGGCGAGAGGATTTTCCCATCCAGCACCTGCGTCCAGAGTGCTGACCCCATCATTATGCTGACCAGAAGTTCAGAAAGTGGGGTGTGAATGGAACAGGAAACTGAGTACAGAGTTTTGGAGGACCACAGGTCTCACCCTGCTAGGCAAGGGTGGAAGCAAGTAGCCAAAAGCTAGCAGGAGGAGCAATTAAAGGCTCTGGGGACACAAATTCCACTCACAGCAACTACAGCATGCAGGCCTTTCTGAGAATGTCCTCTACTCTAAGCATGAGAAAGTGACATGTGATTTATTTATAAGTTCACAGAGTGGCTTACAAGACAGGACAGAAGTGCAGACAGGAAGTGCAGGGTGCAGACTGGGACAAATCCCCTGCCTCTGCTTCTCTGGGCTCTGGTCCCATGCATACTGGGTCATCTCATTTCTAGATGTCCCGAGGCCTGCTGGCATAAATCTCTGTTTCTGTGCTGTGCATCTCTTCTTGGCAGCATCCATCTCTTGCTAACATGTCATGCCAGGAGCCTTGGCTCTAGGGAGGCTGTGGTTCCCACCACAGCCTTCTCAAGGGGTCAGCAGCTTCTCTCCACATCCCCTCCACTGCCAAGCCTGGACTGTGGCAGGTGCCCTTCACGTTTTCTTTGCAATCCATGAGCATTCTTCTCTCCTCTTTCCTAAAACCCACACCTTTGACTCTCAAGTCTCAGTGTGCATCACGCTGGCATCTGTGGCTCTCCAGCTCCTCCCTCTAGCTCCTCAACAGTTTTAGCCTGAATCTCTCTCATTTCCCAGTACTGCCCCCTTTCTTAACTCTCAGTGATTTCAGTACACATGCACACGACCCTTTCAGCATGCTAGCCTCTTCATTCTTTGGAATCTGTTTGCTGTAGTAATAACACTCTCACACCACCTCAGCTACTATTCCTCCTGTCACAGCAAGAACACAGCAACCTTTCTGTAATTCCAGTTTCATACATCTCACTCTCCGATGATGATGATCAATCCTACCTTGCCAGTTCACTTTCTATCATCTCCCTAATCCAATAATCCTGTGACTCCACTAGGATTTCCAAGTTGTCAATCCTACTACTCTTTTGATGTCCTTTATTTCCTTTTCTTAAAATTTTATGTTAGAAAGAATAAAACCAAACAAAATAAAACATAATACAGCCAATTAAAACAAAACAGCAAAAGTAATATAGGATTTCAAAAAAGGACAATAGGAAATCAATAATGGCTACCGTAAGTCCTCTTATTATCTTCAAAATTGCTGCCCACACCATCAGACATAACAAAATCAAACAAAACAGAGCAGAATAAAACCAATCAAAACAGAACATTCAATAAAACAAAACAATAAAACAGAACAAAACAGTGAGAACAATAATAAATTTCAAAAAAAAGACAGAAGGAAATTCCCCATAGTTGCTAAATTGTCCTCTAAATAGATGCTCAGACTACCAACTTTAGGCCTGCAGAGTCAATCAAACAATGGACTCAGCCCGTGATCCTCCAAATCCACTGGGGAGCTCTTCTTGTTTCCCAACCCACACACTGGCTGGCTCAGATGAATTCCCTTATTTTCTTTTGATGCCTTACTTTTCTTCTCACCTAGTTTAAACAACATAATCCTGCTAATCATTCTTTGCATAATCCTTGGCTTCCTTCCTTGTCTTTTTTTGTCTAGCAAAGTCACTTTCCTGTTCATATTCAATCATTTATCTACTCTGAACCTCAACACAGGGAGGTGAATGTGACTGGAAAAGAATCTCTTTCCACATATATCTTGCCTTAATAATCTGACCAACAACAGGTGGAACCCAAATAATGTCAAACATGCCATGGATCCTGAGCACATTTAATCTCTTACTCTCCTAGAAAATTGGCCCACAATGTCTTTGCTCTTTGGAAACCGTATAAATACCTCCCTCCAAACACCAGTCTCAAAAACCACCCTTGTACATTACAAAAGATTTGACGTAATCAAAAGAGAACATGAAGAAATTCTCACCATCATACCTGCACCCTCCTACTTTCTCAGTTACCAGAGATAAGAAATCATCAAACACCTAAAGCCAATTCTTCCACAAGTGCACCAGATATTCTCTTTTCTGCCTACTTGCCATTGTTTCCTTTGTTTCTTACATAAAGTTCATTTACTTTACTCATTTTCTATTGTCCCACAAACAACAACTATTTCCCATATGTTAAAAAAAAAAAAAAAAAGCTTTTTCCTCTTCCTCCTTAACTACCAGACTCATTTCCCTGCTCTTTTTTTGCAATAAAATTCTTTTAACAGCTTCTGGCTGTCTCTGTCTCTTGTTCGTCTCACAGGAGTTTTGGGCACGTGTCAGTCAGAGCTTGCACCATCACTGAACTGAATGTCCTCTCCTAGCCATCGTGACTACTGCTGTGGCGAGAAGGGACTGATGCCCCTTTCACCTCGTTTTCAGAACTTCACATGGCCTTTGTTTTTCTGCCATCTCATTTATCTTCTTTGAGGATCTATCCTCCTTTCACTGACCATTTCATATCAAATCTTTTGTCTTCCTCTCCTCTGTCCACAATCAGTCCTTTGGCGATGGTATCTGTTCTGTGACTTTAAACTCCTGTATGAGCTAACAACTCATGAAACTGTATTTCTAACAGAGGTCTCTCAAAAACTCTAGCTATTATATCACCAACATCTCTACTTGAGTATCTAATATCCCAAACTCAACATATCTAAAGCTAAATTTCTGATATCAACTCCCAAGCCTCCTCGACCCTCCACTTCTACTTCTAGTCTAACAGCAACCTTCAAGTCCCTGCAGTTACACTTAGGGTCTCCGTTACATTTGACTCTTCCCACACCACAAATCCCATGTCAAAAAGTCCTTTTGCTTCTACCTTCAAACTATGTATGATAAAATGAGCTCTTACTTACTAGGCCACCACCTCCTCCCCATTTCCTTCTCTACCTCACCTCCTGGAAGGTCTTCCTCTTATTCTTTCTTCCCCACCAATTTTCAACCAAATCACCAGAGTAATCCATTGTAATTGTAAACCAGCTCTCTCACTCTCTCACCTTCTAATCTTCATTAATGTCTTAATTTGTCAATGAACTGGAGGCAGACCACACTGTTACAGCCTCCTCTCCCACACACATCACCCTTCTTCTTTAACCAGAGCTGTTTTTACTCAACAACTGCTACATAATAATGTTTACTTATTTGCTGGGTTTACTGTTTATTGTCCATCTGACCCTACTGCCATAAGATCAGAAAACTTTGGTTTTTGTTCACTGTTACATTACAAATGCCTAGAATAAGTGTCATGCAAAGGAGTTACTGAACAAATATTCTTGATGAATAATGTTTCTAAATTCTTGTATTAAGGGAAATAACCATTTGGACAGCTGTTTTACAACAGTCTTTAAATATTAATTGCTACCATTTATTAAATGTCTACCATACAACAGGCTCCATGTTTGGTAAATTACAGACATTATTTATAATTCTGACTTTCAAAAACCTGAAAGATTTTACCATCATGATTTGCAGATGAAGGAGCAGAATCTGAGAAGTTATTATGAGTTGGAATCATATTTCTCAGACTCCAAACCCATGTTCTTTCTGCTACAATATGCTGCTTCTGCTTTTGGTTTAAATGTTGAACACCCGTTTTTGGAAATGCACAGTATGATTCAACCAAAAATCACGGTACATTTATTTTCATCTCTTGCCTCCTTTTCCATTACAAAATCACAATGCAATCTCAAATATGCCCCTTTAGGTAAAGAAAAGGTATTAGCCTATATTTTGCCACAGCTCAGAGGGAAATATTAAATAATGAAATATTAGGTCAAAAAATTAATATCTAACATAGACTGTCATCAGTGAAGCTCAAATGTGGCACAGATTTATTGGTAGAAAGGCTTTTATTTCTCCAGATGAGGCAGGAACCCTTGCTGGAGACCGCTGTGAAGCAGCTCCAAGCAGGATTTAAAATGAACTAATTGGCTTTCTGTGTTTATCTGTGAGTCTGTCCTAGGCCTAGGCCCCCTACCTGGCAACGGGAGCTGATTCCTGGTAAGTGAACCTCTATGAATCACTGGTCCTGGCTGTGGCCTGTAGTGGCCTGTGATGCCAGCGATACCTCAAAGGGGCAAGAAAAGGCCACAGTTGAGGACACATGGCTCAAGCATCCATTAAGTAGACAGAGACTAGAATTGCAGGCATCTCACTTCTGCTGTCTCGCTCCTACCATAAATGTCATCATGGGGATAAGATGGTTCTTCTAACCTGGCATAATTTACTACTTGGAGAAGTCTTTGAAGTAACTCCCAAGGTCCTGTTCATTGCCTGCTCTTTCCTCAGTTTCCCTGCTCTTTGTTTGGACCTAATAAATATAGATGGTCCAGAGAAGCTCTTTTTCTTAGCCCTCAGAATCTCAAACTCGGCAGAAGGGTTTTGACCTTCCTGGAGCCCTAAAATGGTACCACTTCTCTCATTTATTTAAGCCTTCACCATAAACTCATTTGGGAGATTGGAGATCTAGACCAGGACCTGATAAACACTTTTTCAAATTCTACAATTTCTGAAATTGAAAAGTCTTTCATGGACAAGGGCCCAGCATATTACAAAATTTAAAACTAAGAATATTGAATCTATGTCAAGAGTTTTGCCTATTTTATCTTCCCACAGCTATATTTTTCTTTAACATTTAAATTTTGGTCCATTTTTATTCTAGTTTAGTATGTGGTGAGAGATATGGATCTAGACTCAGCCTTCTGCACATGGATAGCCAATTTTCCCAACACAGTTGATTACAGAGGCTATACATGTTTTTAGCCCCTTTGTCAAAGATTAAATAGCTCAATTTGCAGATGTTGTTTCTGTATCCTTCATTCTGTTTTATTAATTCATAGACCTATTTTTGAACCAATGCCTTGCTGTTTTTATCACTGTAGATTTGTACTATTACTTGAAGTCTGAGATTATAATGTTTCTAAAATAAAACACCCAATCAAAAAATGAACAACTGAAATGAATAAACATTTCTCAAAGGTAGTAATAATGACCAATAAATACATGAAAAAAATATTCAATACTTCTTGCCATTACAAAAATGCAAATTAGAGCAATACTGAGATTCCACCTTACTCCCAAAAGAATGACAATCATCAAAAAATCCAATAAGAAATGCTGTGAGACTGTGCGGGAAAATGAACACTTCTACATTGTTGTTGGAAGTATAGAGCAGTACAACCATTACAGAAATCAATATGGAGATTCCTCCAAGAACTAAAACTAGAAACTCTGTTCAATCCAGTTATTCTCCCTCTAGGTGTATTCCCAAAAGAGTTAAAGATACCATATTACAGAGATACATGCATATTCGTGTTTATGCACAGTTCATAATGTCTACATCCTGGAAGTGATCTATATGTCCATCAACAGATGAATGCATAAAGAAAAATGTGGTGTTTATAGGCAATAGAGTACTATTATGCCCTGAAGATGGACAAGCTAGAGTCATTTGTAAGGAAATGGATGCACCTTGTGACCATACATCAAGTAAAATAAAACAAACACACAGGCTTAAGTATCACATGCTTTCTCTTATATGAGAAACTCAAATCATAAAGAGCAAAATAAAAGGCAGATAATAGAGAAAAGGGAGATTAAATTTTTGCAAAAGAGAAGGAGACCAAGAGATGAGTGGAGAAGGGAGGAAGAGGAGGGTAAACGGATGGAAAAATATTTAAAATGTATTCTTTACACATACCAGCCCCTCATGAGGAATGTGATCATTATGCAAACATATAGTAAAAAAAGTAAAAACTGAAAAAAATTAAAGTATTTACCAAATAATCATTTTACAATGTTAAATTCCCACAACTACATTTTAATGCTATATCCTGCACTTAGGAATAAGATGTGCTTTAAAAAAAATTCATGTAAACTAACTTTGAATGATTAAATGTTAGATAAAATCCTTACATACTGCCAACATTGTCTCTGCCTGGTAACACCTTAGGAAAGTGGTGTTTTAAGTGTTTAATATGTTACATGTGATAACTTCAGAAGTTGTCCACTAATTCAGCAAGGTAGATCTAAGTATAAATAAAGCTAGAATTTAAAAGTGATAAGAAATGTGAATACAGCCTAAATTGCTTTCTGAAACACCTCCTATTACAAAATCTCATGTACTTTAATGTTGGAGTCTGTCCCTTGACTGCAAATTCCCCAAACGGGTGCATGACAAAGGCTCAAAGGAATGTGACACGCAGCATGGGCTTTAGGGCTGCAGGAGGAGTAAATTCTCGGCAGAGCTCATTCTAACCCTGTAGCCGGCCAGCCCACTGATGCTAGGCAGCCTGTATTTAATCAGAACAAGCATGGAGTTGAGTGGACAATGGAGGAAACCTGAGCAGGACCTTGGGAGGGGTTCAAGGACCCCTCAGAGCAACAGACGATGCTAACTAAGGAAAAGGATCCAGAAAGTCTCCAGGAGGCCTCAGCTGTGGCCTGTCTTGCCCCCTGAGGTGTCTCCTCATTCTCAGGTCAATCATGCCGGGGGTTACACCACAGCTTTGCATGTGTATTCACCTTCAACGCTATCCAACACTTGAATATTCATATTTTAAAATATTTATCATTAGAATCTACTACAATTTCAAAAACACAACAGTGGTTAATGTCAAGAATTAAATAGTAGATAATGGAGAGCAAACTTTCAAAGTGTGCTCACCGAAACCCATAAACTACATCACTTGGTGTTATGCTGTTTGTCATTTTTAATATTTTAAAATATGCATGTCTCATTGAGGAAACTGAACTTCTTATTAATATTTATTTAAACCTATACTCCACATTATGAAAGTTCAAACTACCTTTTATAAATAGAACTGTAAACATGAATATATATTTTAACATTTGAAAGGTTATGAAACTATGCACTATAGAGAGCTTCTACTCTTGAATTTCTTGCTTTCTATTTCTTGCCTGAGAGATTTTTAAAAGCTGATAAATAACTTTAATTTTCATTTCACTCTTTACTGCATTCCTGCTAGCTATCTTCCAGGTGGTGGTCAGACTCGTGAACCCAGAGGTTATGCGTTATGTGTTCTGTGTATCCAGTATTAGCCTGATGTGTGGTCACACACAGCAGTATTCAGTAAAAAAGAAAATGGGAGAAGGGGAGGGCAAAAAGAAAAGCAACATGAAATCAGGCAACAGTTAAGAAGTGAATGGGCCTTCATTTCAGTTTAGCCAGTTTTACCAGATTCCAAGTACTGGATTAGATTCAAAGCCTTACAATCAACTTACTTTAAAAAAATCACTTAGCATAGGCTTTGGTATCTGAAAAGGGAAATAGTATTGGATTGGTGGGAAGATATATTGAAACAAGATATAGAAAATACTGTAAATTTTTAAAAAGCTCTACACATATACATTAAGATAATAAATTAACAGTAATTTTTGAAGCAAACATAATGAAAGAAAATTAGGAATAGCTCAGGAGATAAGGTTGAAAATTCCTAGTTCTTATAACAGTATGACATAGAAAAAGTTATCCTAAAGAGAAATGATTGAAATAAGCATTAACCTTATATTCTTTAAATAATTATAGGATGCTTTGGGAGAAGACAATTCTGAGAAAAATCTAAAAAATGTATGGTGACAGAAGTAATAAATCTTATACCACTATGAAGATATTTACAGTGAGATCTTGAGTTCTAAAAGTTTATGATTCTGTACATAAGCAGTTTCAATCAGAACATTACAAAATGTAGACAAGGAAGCAGATGGCAGCTATATGGAGTATTTTATAAAAAGAGTAGTGTTTGGGAAAGGAGAACATGACAGATAAGGAAAGAGAAAGCCTTTGAAAAAAAAGAATTCAAATGGAAAGATGAAAGACACATAGAAGCAAGGAGGGAAGGAAAGAAGAAAGGAAGGAGGGAGAGAAGGAGGGAGGAAAGATGTTTGAGTAGCATGCTTTGCTTTTTAATAATACTTCACTATAGAAATCTCAGAGAAAGAACTTCTGTAAAGAAACATGGATCAACAGAAGAAGAGAGGGCCAGGAGTTTAGCTCAGCAGCATAAAAACTTTCCTGGCAAGCATGAAGTCATGAGTTCAATCCCTGGTACCAATAAAAAAGAAAAATAGAAGAGAACACTCACTGTTTTTTATTGTATATGTATAAAGTACTTAAAAATAATCTGTTCTAAGTTCTGGAATTTTAGTATACTACTTCCAATTTCAGAAAGCTTATTTTAATTTCTGGTTTATTGAAACAAATCAAATTCTCAAAATTAAAAGGCATCTAAAAATACAAAGCAAGTAAGTTTTTAACCAAAGAAGAGAATTAAGACTTTCGACCCCCCAGGAAGTCTCCCAGAAAGCAGCATCTCAGGCTGTCTCTTTGGAACCCGAAACTCTCGGATTTGTAGAGTGGCCTGGGCTGTTTGGATTGAAAGTCTGCGCAGACCTGCATCTCGGCGCAACTCTTTGGGACTGGTAAGCACGCCCTTCATCCGCAGGGAACTGCCTGGAGATCGGCATCTGGGCCAGGTCTGTTTGGGCCCATAGCCCTGCCCTTCACCCCCAGGAAGTCTCCCAGAAAGCAGCATCGTGGCCTGTCTCTTTGGGACCCGAAACTCTCGGACCCGCAGAATGGCCTGGGCTGTTTGGATTGGGAATATTGTGGAGACTGGCATCTTGGCCAGGTCTGTTTGGGACTGGGAACTTTTCAGAAACCAACATTCTGGCCTGACTCTTTGGGACCTGTAGGCCCTTCACTTGCAGGGAACCTCCTGGAGACCTGCCTGGGACAAAGCACAGAGGCCTGGCCTGCCTGAGATTCCACAGGCTCCGCGATGGCCACACCCAGCATTCGCCTTACAACTTAGGGAGCCAGGAGCCCACAGAGGGGAGTTAGGACCCTGTGAGGAAGCCAAGAGCCTGTGGGGGAGCCATTGCCCCTCCAGGAACTGAGGGTGTAACAGGTAATTTGCCACATAAGCAGAGAAAGCTTTGGAACACCGCTCAAAGTAAGGAAATATAGAAAAATGACAAAAGGAAAGACCAAAAGGCAGGCTCAAAGCCCTAGCCCTCCCCAAGAAAGCTGAGAAGCTGTGTACATAGAAGAAAAAAGAAGCCATACACCTGAAATGTCTGAAATGATATCAAATGAAATAAATATGCTAATAGGGAAAGCTATGGAGGAATTCAAACCAGAAATACTTGCCCAGGTAAAAGAAGAATTGATAAAAACAGTGAAAGAAATAGTGAATGCATCTAGTGAAAACACAGCTAAAAAATTAGAGGAACAAAGCAAACAGATAGAATCCCTCAAAGAACAATATAAGAAACAAACAGAATGGATAAAGCAGATTCAAAGAGATATACAGGAAATGAAAAATTC
>PVJX010010024.1:0-43444 GCA_004027295.1 Dolichotis patagonum
GAAGCATGTCAAAAGCCCAGATTCATGATAAAACTCTTTGCAACTCTAATTTCAAGAGGCTGAACTCTGTGTACAACTAGTGGAACAGAGTAAATGACACTTCTAAGTTTATTGAATTATAAAAATATGCCATGGCAATTGTACTTCCAGTTTAATGTAAATTTTCCCCCTTGTCTTAGTTTCTGGACTTTGGTAATTCCCTCTCATTAGCAAATAGGCTGTGCACTTAAAAAGATATTTCCTACAGCTCAAATGCTCATCAGCAGATGGATAGATGACAGAAATATGGCAGATATACACAGTGGGATTTTATTCAGTCACAATGAAGAATGTTTCATATTATTTACAGGGAAATTAGTGGAATTTGAATCCATAATGTTAAGTGAAGTAAGTCAGACCCAGAAAGTTGATATTGCATGATTTCTTTTATATGAGAAACCCAAAAGAAATTTCAAAATAAAATAAATGAGAGATGGTAGGAAACAGGAAAGCAGGTGCTTTGGAAATGAGAAGGGAGATCAGGAATGGGGGAAAGGGTGAGGCAAGGGAGGGAAAGAGGATCTAACATGATCTAGATATGACAGACAGATGTATCCATTTTCCGAAACAAATTAAATAGTATGCATCACAGATACCTACAGTACCAAAAGAACTTTAAAAAACCTATTTCTTACATTTTATCCAGCACTTGTTTTTGTTTTTGTTTGGCTTGAAATTTCTCAGACTTACCTACCTACCATAAAATCAAAAAAATTGAAATACCATGTTTAATTCATTTGATTTTAAATTTTGGATATGAAATTATTCTTTATGCAAAGTGAAGACAATTCTTTCCTCATAAATGTGAAAGTTTACACATACAAGTATATCAATCATATATAATAATGAAATATATATATAAATATATATACATATATATATATTTGGATGACCTTATCGACAATGGTATTATATCTCTTGAATTTCAAAAATTCTGTTTATATCTAGAACTGTAAGAATTTAATAATAGTTTTCAAAAATATTTTTATATAATGCAATAAAAATTCATGATGATTTAAAAATATTTTTTCTCTAAAACATCTAAATTTATTGTGGCTAATTTTTATATTTTGTATGTGCACTACATACAGAATATAACTGGTTGATAATAGACACATAATTTTAGATTATTGAAAATTGTTTATTATTTTCTTATTAAAATGTAACACAATATCAATATCACATGTGACAAAATAAAGTTATATATTTGTTGCCAATATTACAGCATGGTTGCTAAGTGAGTGAACTTTGTAAGCAAGTGGATAAGAATTCACACACAGTCTTTAACAATTACAACTTCTCAAAGCAATTACCCAGGCTACCAGATGCATGCGTACAAAATTGATTAAACAGTATAATTTCCCTTTGAACAGTTTCCTTCCATTTTACTATATTTATTGTAACTTTTGAATCTTATTTACTCTTTAATTTTCTTACACTAGCTAAACAATATGGTGTTTGAGGATGACAATATTCAATAAAACAATCATTGTTAAATTTCTATCATTTTGTTTTGAAATCCTGTATTATCATTGTTTTTTGTGGTTGTTGTCATTTTGCTTTTGTTGTTGTTTTTTGATTGTTTGTTTGCCTCTTGATTTTTCTGTTTTTTTCTCTTCAAAGTAAAAATAATAATAAAATAAAAAATCTGGAAAAATTTTGCAAAAAAAAAACAATTACAAGTTTTGTAACTTATTTGATCTCTCTAAATGTAGTTTCTATTTGAAAATTTGTTTAGTTAATACTGTGTCATTGGGCTGGGGATTTAGCTCAGTGGCTTAAGCGCCTGCCTGGCAAGTGTAAGGTCGTGAGTTAGATCCCCGGTACCAAAAAAAAAAAAAAAATACTGTGTCATTAAGTACTAAAATGCAAGAATAAAATAAAATTAAAAACCCTACATAAGGAGAAATGTGATATATATTGGACATTACACTAAGTATTTGCTATTTATTAGGCATATCAATCCTCCAAAAGTACTGTACAGAATCCTTATTATTATTTCCACTTTACAAGTGTGTATGTGTATAAAGCAACTGTTACATTGCACATGTCCACCTAAATAATCTCTCCTAATGCTACGTTTAAAAATTCTATAATTTCAATATGCCCTCATAAATATTCTGAAAAACATATGAAGAACAAATAACATACTCTCATAATTGAAATGCTATAGAGCACTTAAGAATATTTCTGTTTGGGCTGGGGATTTAGCTCAGCAGCATAAGCACCTGCCTTGCAAGCGTGCGGTTGTGAGTTCAATCCCCAGTTGTGAGTTCCATCCCTGGTACCGATTTAAAAAAAAAAAAGAATATTTCTGTTTATTCCCTATAATGGTTCACTTCAGAAATATAATGAAATGTTTGGTTACTAAATTCAAAATGCTTCTTTTTCATTTAAGGACTAATGGATATATGATATTAATTCCTAATATATTTCACATTTTCTAGTCATAAATATATTATCCATATCTTTGATACTTATATACGCTAAGTTTTCCTTTAAGGGCAGCTAAGATAGCTTTTTCATTTGCCTATCAAATTCCACGCCAAGTAGTTGTGGACATTATGGTCTTGCAAAGCAAAGCCTTGCTTTTACTATGCTACTAACAAATGCACAGAGAATCATTTTCCTAACATGAAAATAATGAAGTGAGGTAAGTAAAATTTCCTTACTAAATTACAGATTTTATAGCTTATGACTCCTCTTATTAAAGATCTTTTCTCATAACCTTCATGATATAAATGGAAAAGGATCACATTTATTTTTTTTTCACTCTATTGACTGATTGAGTTTAAAACATTGGAAAATGTATAAAAACATGTACACATTGGTTTAAAATGTCTGTGTAGGAATAAAAATGAAGACACAATAAATAATATAATCTGAAAAATTCACAAATAATGTAGGCATACATCTCTGAATAATTTATATCTTAAAAGTCTAATATAGAATACAAAAGCAATGACTAACTGTCATTCATAATATCAATTTTTAAATAAACAACAAAAGTGAATTAAATATTTTCATGAAAATTTTTCAGAGGATAGTTTAGCAACTGCTTTTATTAGAAAACTATTTAATAGAGACATTTAACAAAAAATGAAACTAGTGAAAAAGAAGTAATGTCTTATTGTATTTCAGACTCTACTTAAAATAAAATTAGCTCATAAAATCATTTTAAGACACTTCAAAGAAAATAGTTGCAAAGAATTTTGAATTCATCTTTTCCCTTGTCTTGTTTCTTTATCCTCGACTTTCTTTTCCTTTTATCTGCTTCTATGATGTTTAGAGTAAACATGTATTTGTTGCATTTCTGCTAGAATGATAAATACTGAAGTAAATAAAAGAAATTTCAAAATGTTTAACCTGAATTCTACACACCATAGGCATATATGTATGGGCTTAATTATCAATGAAATAAGACAAACTGCAACAACTGCTCAATAATGGTTATCATTTCTAATCTTAAAATGGAGATTCTTTCCCCCAAATTTAAAGCTATATCTGCATATTAAAAGATAGCATCTATGGTTAAATATATAGTAATTAAATATATATCTATAGATACACTTATAAAACATAGCTACAGGTATCTGTCTGTTATGAACCAATCCCAGAATATCAGAATGTTATTTCTTCTTTTTTAAAAATTATAATTATTCAAAAGTGAGTCCTGCAGTACTCCATTCCATGAAACTCAAGTTCTTTCAACTAGGAGAATTCATTAGAATTCTAAATCTTACCAGAACGGAATGCATCAGCATTGTAAAGTGTTGTTTTTTTGTTTTGGTTTGTTGCTTGAAATTGCATTACAGTCACTCTGTAGAGAGTTCTTAGTGTCTCAAGTCCTCTTGCACAGAAAGAGGACTGGAGAATGCCAAAAGAGGTAGAAGCTCCTTTAAGAAGATACTGGAAACTTTTCCTAGAGAAGGATACAGCTATCCAGCTGTGCGAAGGCCAAAGGTCATCTGTAGGAGTTAAGCAAGTCTATCTCAAGACGTCTTATAGTGGAGCTCACAACGAAGGAAGGCTTAGAAGAGTCTCAATGCAACAAGAGAAAAGAAACAAATAACCCAGGGATGTCCCCATTCCTCTGACACAGAGTTCTCAGCAGAAACCTTACAGGCCATAAAAGAGGCATGAGATTTCCACAGTACTGACAGAAGAGAAATCTGCCACACACTGACAATGCTCAGCAAAACTGTCTTTGAGAAATGATGGAAAGATAAAGATGTCCCCACAAAATTGAAAGCAAAGAGAGTATAACTCCACCAGATCTGTCCTATAAAAAATCTTTAAACTGAAAGAAAAAGATATAAAAGATTAGTAAAAAAACTTCAAAAGGTGTAAGACTTCTTGGCCAAAAGAATATACAGACATAGTCAGAATGCTTCAATATTGTAAACATTCTGCAGAAACCATTTTAATCTTTAGTATAAAGGCAAAAAGCATTATAAATAATAAATTCATGTATTAACAGTAGGTAGTATGAAATATGGAAAATGAAAAAAAATTCAAAATGTAAGGAGGATTTGAGTACAAGTACACAAGTTTTTTTGGTTTGTTTTTAGAATATTTTGTTTTCTTTTTACTTTATTTGTATTATATTGTTGTAACTAACATATAGCTAGCTATAAGCAAAAGATTTTTTAAGCCTCATGGTAATTACAAGGCAAAAAAATCTGTAACAGACATACCAAAGATAATAAGCAAGGAATAAATCTCACTACTTGAGAAAAAAGTACTAAACCACCAAAAAGATTATAATAAATGTAGAAAAATAAGAATTACAGTAAAATTAGAAACAGGTAAAAAATGGCTGTAATAAAAAGTACCTATTTTTTTAATTTACTTATTGATTTTTGTCTTTTTTGAGACAGGATCTTGCTAAGCAGTTCAGGTTGGTCTGGAGCTCACTTTGTAGCCCAGGTTCCTCTCAAACTTGCAAGGATCCTCCTCCCTCAGCCTCCTGAGTGCTGGAATTACAGGTCTGTGCAACCACGCTCAGCTAAAACTACCTATTGGTAATAAACGTAAAAGAATTAACAGTCAGTGAAATGACATAGTAAGTGAATGACTAAAATCAAACAAACCAAACAAAACCAAACTATGTTGCTTACAAGAAACTCAGTTCACCTTTGAGGACATGCAGTGACTGAGAATGAAGGATTTTCCATGAAATTTCAATTTTCCATGAAAATTGAATCCAAATTAGAGTGGGATTAGCTTTACTTTAAAAACAGTGCATTTTTAAATCAAAATCAGTAAAAAGATATAAGGAGGGTCATCTTCAATTCAGTAAGAGAATGTAAAAATTTATAATTATATATGTATTCTATATTGGAGCATGTAAATGTCTAAAGTAAATAGTCACAGATCTGATGTGAGAGGTACATGTAAATATATTAATAGGAGACAGTAACATCCAATTTTCAACAGTGTTCAGACAAATAAGCCACACAGAAAATGAAGAAAACAGCAAAATTAAATTGAATCCCAAAGCAAAAGCTTTAAGAGACTTCTACAAAAAGTTACACCCGTCCACTGCAAGATGCGCATTCTTCTCATCAGCACACTGAACACTGCCCAGAACACAGCATATGAGAGGTCACAAAACAAATCTCTAAAGTTTTAAAAAATGAAATAATGTGAACTTTTTTCTTATTACACTGAAATGAAACTTCAAAGCAACTATTAAAAAAAAAACCTTTTGAGGTTACACAAATTCATGAAACTTAACCAATGAATTAAAGTAAAATAAGAAAAAATATTTTGACACAAATTAAAATGGACAAATGAGATACCAACATCTGAGATACAGCAAAAGACGAATTGAGAGGACAGTTAACAAAGCATACATCAAAAATTGAGAAAGAGCTCAAACAAGCAACCGACTGCTATATTTCAAGGAACTACAAAACAGATCAAAGTTCATGAACAGTTTTTGAGGGTAACAAGTTGCAAAATATCTGAGCAGAAATACAGACTAAAAATAAGACCCAGCACCAACAAAACAAAGAGCTGGGGCTGGGGATTTAACTCAATTGTGCAAGTGTGAGGTCTTGAGTTCTATTTCCTGTATGTATAAATAAATAAATAAATAAATATTTTTAAAAAAGAAGCAAAGAGCTATTTTGTGAAAAAATGGAAAACCTTTCATAAGGCTAAGAAAAAGAGAATTCACAGATATAAGCAGACATAAAAAGACATAACTTGACACTACAGAAATAAAGATTATTAGAGATTATCATGTATAATTACATTACCAATAATTTGATAACTTAGAAGTAATAGACACCATATAACAACTGAATCGTGAAGAAAGAGTAAAGTCTTATTACTAATAAGCAACATATAAAGTAACATAATACTAAGAAAGATAAATACTAATAGTCTTGCTACCAATAAAAAATAACGAGACTGAGTCAGTAATAAAGTCTCTTATTAAAATTGCCTAAGACCAGATTGTCGCACTGCTGAGTTCTATCACAAAATTAAAGAGCACATACTAATTTTCTCTAAATCATGCCAAAAAGAAATATTGAAGAGGAGGGAATTCTTCCAAACTCATTGTATGAGCCCTGCCAAAATAAATCAGGGACACAAAAATAACAACAGAAAGAAAACAATAGGCCAAGATCCTTGATGACAATGCTAGATGCAAAATCCTCAGAGAAACGCTAGCAACAGGACACCAACAGCACAGTAAAAAGACTATTCATCATGATAAACTAGGATTAATTTTAGGGACACATGAATGTTGAATATGCATAAATCAATAAATGTGACATAACACATCAAAAGAATGAAGAGCAAAACTATGCAATCATCTCAAAGTTGTACAAATGACATATACTAAACTTTAATCCCTTTAAAAACACTGAAAAATTAGGTGTATGAAGAATGTATCTCAACGTAATAAAGACCGCATGCAGTGAGACACCAGTAAATACCATGTTGAATGGGAAAAGGCTAAATTATTTTTCTCTTAAATCTGGAAGAAAACTATGTTTACATTGATCATTCTTATTTAATATTGTACTCAATGCTTAGTGAGGTCAGGGAAAAAACAAAGAAAGAAAGGACATTCAGATTGGAAAAGAGGAAGTTAAATTATCACTGTGTTCAACCAGATGATGTGATCTTATATGTAGAAAACTACAAAGTCTCTATCAAGAAAATATCAGCTTTGCTAAACTAATGTAGTAAAGTTTCTAAACGCAAAAATTATCATAGAGACATAGGACATTGCTACATGTTATAATGAATTACTTAAAATAGAAATCAAGAAAGCAATCCCATTATAAATAGCTACAAAAATCCAGGAATAAATTTAAATAGAGATGAAAGATCTCTATGGTGAATACGGTAGATCATTGGTGATGGAATTGAAGAAGGCACCAAAAAAGTAAATATATCCCATGTGCATGATTTAGAATAATATTGTTAAAATGTTCCTACTGCACAAAGCAATCAACAGCCTTGATGAAAACTCTATCAAAATATCAATAACATTCTTCCTAGGATGTCAAAATAATCCTAAAATTTGTGTGGAATCACAGAAATGCCCTGAATAGTCAAACTACCTTGAACAAAAGTAAAAAGCAGAGGTATTGTAGTAGCTGATTTCAAAAACACATTAGCAAGCTATAGTAATTAAAATAGTATTGTCATAGGTGCAAAAGGACAGAAAAGAATAGAGCATAGTAATAAATATACACATCTACACTCAATTGATTTTCAAGAAAGGTATGAAGAATGTTTATTCGAGAAGAAATAGTTTCTTTTCCTCAGTGAACACTGTTGCAATAATTGTTCCCCCGTATACATAAGAATGAAACCGGGTCTCTGCAGTTATACAAGTCATGTCACAAGAGGTAAAAGAGTTAAACGCAAGATCTGCATCTATGAAAAACCTTGAAGGAAACACAGGAAAAACACTGCAAGACACTGGAACGGACATGATAACAAGACCCCCAAAGTATGTGATGCAACAGCAAAGATAGACAAATGGAATGACATCAAACTGAAAAGCTTCTGTTCATGAAAGGAAGGGATCAACTGAGTAAAAAATGTCCTATGTAATGGAAGAAAATATTTCCAAACTATACTCCTGCAAATAAGTAAATATTAGATATGTAAGAATTAAAAATCCTCATTCCTAAAAGACAACTCAGCAAAAAAAAAATGAGCAATAGATATAAACAGACCAGACTCCAAAGAAGCCACACATATAGTCAGAAGGTTCATAAAAATGCTAAAGATCCTAATAATTGAAAAAATTCCACTCAACACAGTGAGACATCATCTCACACCAGTAACAATAGTTATTTTCAAAGGGAAAAAAGAAAGATAAAATGTGTTAGTGAGTAATAAGGAGAAAAGAGAATCCTTACATAATACTGGTATGAATTTAAATCCGTATATTGTGTAAGGAGAACAACATGGAGAATCTTCACAACACTCAAAATAGAACTACCACCCCCTCCAGTAACCCCAATACTGGATAGGATCAAAGTGAAGTCACTGTGTTAAAGAGACCTCTGGACAGCCTCGTTTATTGCAGTACCGTTCACAAAACTCAAGAAATGGGAGCAAACCAAGTGCCCGCTAGCTGATGAATGGATAAAGAAACTGGTATTTTCATAGCATACAATCCTATGTGGCCATACAAAATGAAATCCTGTCATTTCTGACAACGTGGATAGAACTGGAGAGCATTATGCTAAGTGAAATAAGCCAAGCACAGCAAAATGAGAAATGTATGATCGCACTCATGTAGACTCAAAAAGTGTTGCTTTACAGAAGTTGAGAAATTAAGAGTGGTTACCAGAGTGTACCAAGTGTATACCGGGGAACCAGGTGTGGACGTATGTTAATCAGTGGTTACTAAGTTGCATTTACATAGGAGTAAAGATGTGCTGATAGGACAGCTACAGACTAAAATACTGTAATTTAGATTCTAAAAAACTAAAAAAAAAAGTCTGAATATTTTCAACACAATGAAATCTTAAGTATTTGGGGAAATAGATGTTTATCTCAATTTTGACAGCACCTCACGTATGCATGTATGAATAAATGAATAGATCATAAGGGAACCCATCAATATGAATCAATTCTAAGTATTTCTGGTAGTTAAAATACATTTACATGAAATACAGTAAATAGAGTAAAAAGTAGGTGAAACTACATTATTTCCCAAAGAACTTACACCAACTAAACATATGTAGAAAATATTAGAACTTAATAATCACCCTAGAACTATTTGGTTAGATCTGTTCTTTTTAAGCACAGACTCTTCACGTAGTTCTAGTAAGATTTTTCCTGATCAGGAAGCCGGCTATTTGTTGCTGGTGGAGAGCCATCTCCAAGTGTTCAGTGTGAAAATGTTGACCACGGTTTGCTGTAGTATGTTTCACGTGGTGCCAACTTTCTGTTTGTATACCTTTGCATTATAGTGATTCCTTACAGACAACACTGTGTCTTACGAATTGTCTGGGAGCTTTGTGAGATATAAATTACAGGTTATTTTGAAGTTATGCCTGTTTGTCTCATTCGCCCACTCAAGGCATCACATATTCTTCCAACCACCCCCTCCACTTGGAACAGGCACCCAATTAATATATGCCAGGCAGGCCACCTTGCTCGTCTCCTTCAAAAACTCCTAAAAAACCATCTGCTCTGGGAGGCGTTCCAGCTACAATAACCACCTACTACTTTCAATTGCCTGTAATATCTGCATCCACTTTCTTGAGCACTGCTTACATATTTTATCATTACAAAATCTATGAGGCAAGAATTTTCTAA
This sequence comes from Dolichotis patagonum, assembly GCA_004027295.1. Taxonomy (NCBI): domain Eukaryota; kingdom Metazoa; phylum Chordata; class Mammalia; order Rodentia; family Caviidae; genus Dolichotis; species Dolichotis patagonum. The sequence continues at coordinate 9,847 of PVJX010010024.1, forward strand.
GTGTCTTATCATGTTATTTAACCTCCTCTCAAATCCCTACCTTCTCTTTGAGTAACAGAATATTCTTGCAAGCATTTCTTCCATGGCAGAATGGGGAGATATGAGCTTAAAAACAGGAAGAGAATTAACACTGACTCTTGGATCAAGACCTTTAGCCAACCTAGTTAGGTGTTCTGATTGAGGTTTTGTGCCAAACTCTCATGGAGAATGTTCAGTCAAACTGTCTAAATAGATTTTTGTGAAAGTCCTGTCGTAAGGAATGTAAACAATGCAATAAATTATTTTTAGATGAGCGCACTTTGATTTTTAAAATGTTTTACAGATACTTGGATCTCATGATAGTTTTGAAAATTTGATTGATGGAATAAACAATTATGACAAAAATGTTTACTCATAAAAACTAGAAAGATTCTCTTTAGTTTTGAGATGTTAAAAACCAATATTGCCATATTGGATAATCGCAAGTTCCTGAGTACCTGTGGGTGCCCTCACAATTATGCCAATGCCATGCATACCTTCTGGGTGACAGCATTGTCCAGGTAATGAGCAAAGGACATGCATTTCTGACTCTTACAAGAGTCAGGACTTGACAAAAGGTAGAGTAGCTTTCTTTGTACTACCACAGCAGGGATTTCAGATCAAGAGACGGATCAGAAGGACTAGGGACAGAAGTAGTCATACACTGAGGCCACTGACTAAGGAGACACAGTGGGACAATTTTGCAAACTAGAAGGGCGAAGCCTTGAGGGAAAGTGGCTATTGCCAAGGCAGAGCCGAAATCACTGACACAGAATGGCAGGGAATTATCAGAAGCATTGGTTCTCTCATTCTTTTGGTCAGCACCTTGACGTAGAAGAGAAAAGGGCCAGCAGAACAAGGAAATTAAAGACTCTTAGGAGCAGCCATGGGGAGAAGTTTTGCCACTGAGGAAGACAATGCTGTTTTCATAATTTTGTGCCATAAATGTCATTGGAGAAGTAAAGCAATCAAGGGCTTCTAGAGATGTTTGTTCAATTGGGAAAAACACCCTAGAATTACCAGGCCATCCCTCAGCATGCACTTAAATTGCTAAGAGGATGAAACAGAAGGATATGGAGCTTAGGGTGAGTGGGTAGTGACTGAGGCCTGTCTTACCTATTTTCTTTTCCCTGAAGGAACTTGATTCAATCATGTTTGAGAGAAAATTTGACCTAATTTTTGTACCTAAACTTTGCTATGGAAAGGAGGAAAGGCAGGACAAAGCCAGAAGAGTAGAGAAAATATCTGGAAAAACTGGGAAGTTACTGCAAGTTTTAAACTAGAAATAACTGAAACACTTTTAATTGACAAAATCACAGCTTACTGCATTAGTGAGTGTGATGACTCAAGAGCATGATGAGGTGAGATCACTTGTAGAATCAATGAGAATCATTCTTTTCCACAGTTCCACAGTTATTTCTATGTATTTTGCTGCTTGTTTTGACGTGATTATTTTCATATAACAAGGCAATTAACTCTACTACTCTTACTATTAACCACATACCAACATTTAGGTGAAAACAGAACGTGATCTTTGAAAGTGTATTAAATAATCAAAAAAGAAAATGAAGACGTTTAAAATTTAATCCTTCTTGAATATCTACTACAGGCATCAGATAAGCAATGGAGATACAAAGATAATTAAGATGTGGTTTCTACCTTTACAATTTAACGTGAACATTATTTCTAACATTAGTCTTAATTTGCAGCCTTTCAAGAGAATTTCTACTTATTTTTATCCTTTTGAAAAATGATTCAACAAGTTGGTTTCGAATTTTATTTGCATTTATTTGGAAAGGTACACCTGTTTTTTGACTGTTTGGAAAATATTAATTATCACCATCAATATGCTTGCAATATTTCCTGCCAAATAGAAAAGAGCATGCATGGCATATATCTCTGGGCATACGCATCTCAAGAACCCATAAAATATTTCACATGAAAGCAAATTCAAAACTGTAAATCAGCATGCATATGTTCTTTTTTATTTACCCAATAATGATAAAGGTCAATAGTCTCCTTAGAATGTAAAAAAAAATGTAATTTCATAGGGTCTGTTAATAACTTTATTTTTATATTAATCTCAAGCTATTCAACACTATATTTTAAAACAATATTTATTTTGAAATAAGTAAAACCTGTGACCTGAAGAAGTCACACAATTTATTGTTTAATAGGAAGTATTTAAGCTTCAGATCAACTATAAAGCCTCTGAAGATACTAGTGACTCACATTTGAACAACAATTACAAATTATAATACATTTTGAAAATGCATTTATTGACTGAAGTTGTGAGACAAGATGGCCCTGAAGAGTATTTTAATTCAGAACCCATGAAAACAAAAATGGAGCAAATAAAATGGACTATACAGTGAAAACACGGGTAGCAGGTGAACACGAAAGAGTTAATAAAAGTTAATATGTTAAAAGCGTGGTTTCTGCACTGTGATGACTACAGGCCAAACACAATCTTTCCCTCACTTCACATCCCTCAACTTGTTTTTCTCTTCCTCTCTATGAAGAAGGAACTTTCAGTGTTTCATTTTCAGAAGAAGAAATCGAGGCACACAGAGGGTTAAACTGCTGGTTGAGGTCACCTAATTGGGAAGCAAGGGGTACAGATTTGGATTTAGGCTGTCAGGATCCTGGGTGTGTGCCGTCACCATAGCAGCCATCTGAAACACTCAATTATGTGGTTCTGCTATATACTGTCTTTTCTAAAGCAAACAAATAAGCAAGGCTGACTTGGCTAAGGGGCTGGTCTGTTCAGAGTCTTTATACATGCTCCTCTCCCTCATTAGTTTGCATAGCACACTGTGGGTCAGAATTTGAATATATTGCATTTTGCCAAGAACCTGTTTCTTGATCAATGCTCAAAGTTAGGAATAAGATTAGGAGTCTACTTAAATTCCGAGTTCACTGAGTCTCTTCCTCTACCCATTGCGTTGATCCTAAGTCCTAGAACCTGTAGTTTCTATTCCTTTCAGCAGTCCTGAAACCCATACATTGCTTTTGAACACTTTCACTGCCAAAGTTTTCCATCCATCACAGACAGGAGTGGCAAACTTTCTCTTAAAAGGACAGATAGTATATATTTTAGGCTTTCTGGGTCTTACGGCCTTGGTCACAACTCAGCTCCACCCTTGTGGTTCACATGGAGTCGTAAACAACAGAAAAACCAGTCATCTGGCTGTATTCCAACAAAGTTTCTTTCTTTTTTCTAAACAAAGAAGCAGGCAGCTGGAATCTTCCTATGGGCCATAGTTTGCCGACCTTTCATCTTATTATGCAATAGGGGGAAATGTTTATTTGTTCCTGTCTTTTGGAAGGTAGTAGAGTTTGGAAATGCTTCCATATTTAGAAAAGGCACTTAATTCTGACAGCCCTTGTGTGTCCTTATCAAAGTTATAGTCTATCCTTGGCCATGATTTTGACTGGAATGCAATGCTAGGCCAATTCTTGTGAAGCCTGTGTTTTCACAAATATTTGTTTGGTAGTCACAATAACTCCGATAGTTATCTTACCATAACCATTTGGACTTACAAAGGAGACAACTTCTACAAGCAAAAAGTATAATATTTCTTCTTAAGCCTGATTTTGTGGTCTTTTTTTGATATATCATGATCTCTGTATTGTATAGAAAAATCATATGTGATTATTAGCAGAGGCATAATGTCTCTTAATTATTTAGAACTTCCAGCTCCATATTTTACTTTTCAAGAATTGCCTAATATTTATGACATTCAAAAAAAATTCCAGAGAATGACTACACTGCTGTATTATAGCATTGACATTCCTCAGGTACTTGAATCAGATCACATCTTTGATCATAAATTTTGATGGAAATGAAAAAGAGTAGTCTTACATGAGTTATATGATATGCTTACATCATTTTAATTTAATCATATAACAACCCTGAGAAATAGGAATTACTATTCCATTGTTAAAGGTGATAACAAGGAACCTACTAAATGTTAAATAATTTACCCAACCTTTCACTGCTGTTCAGAAGTAGAAATAGAATTCAGACACAGAGTTAAAGTTCTGTGTCCTTTGAATGCCATCACCATGGGTATCTATGAAACCCAATATGAGGTTCAGATTTCCCATCCATCAGTGTACTTTTTGTTCCCATAAACTCATGCAGAATTGTCTTCCTTAGTGAGAACCAAGAAAACCTGCTTGTGTAATTTGAAGACTGAAGTTAAAGATCACAGAAATAACTTCAATGTGATTTTTATTACTGTTTATGTGCCAGAGAACTTGGAACATTCTGAATGAAATTAAGATGCATTTCATTGGTGTAGAATCATGAACATTTGTCAAAATTGTTTTGTACAAAATTCCCTAGGTTTTCACAGCTGTATAAATGCTCCCTCAAAGAAACAAGTCCAGAATGAATAAAAACAGATGTGGCATTTTTTTTTGCATATTATCAACAAAAATCTCTTTTTATTTTATCTTGCCTGTGCCTTACCATAACTTCATTTATGTCATAATTCTGCACATAATGAATGCAAAGCAAGTACTTAAAGTGATTTTCAATAGGTTTTTCTGGTTGCTTATATTTCTCTAGGGATTACCTTTGCACATGAACTAATTCTATGTGTTTTCTAACTAAAACCCAAGCTTTCATGCCCTGCACTCAGAGCTATCTATAGCAAACATTCTCCAGTCTATTACAAGTAATTGAGTCAGAACATTTACAGGTATTTTAAGTGAATGTGCACTGAAAATTCTCCAAGTTGATTCAGGAAATAGATTTAGAGAAGTTTTAATACTCTGCTAACTTAAGCAGAGGAAATTACCTTTGGTTATTTAAAGGTAGAGAAGATTGGTATTAGACCTTTAAGACAATATGCTACTCTAAACCCCAAGGCAGTAAAAGGTTCTTCCTCTAAAAAGTTACTGGGGATTTTGGTTTAAAAATTGTGTTTTCATAGTTTTATATTCAAGTATCACACAGCACTCAGATGTAGAACTTAGTTAATTTTTTAAATGTGACCATTTGCAGTATCTAATATTGATGCAAGCTGTCAACAACATTAGAAGCTGATGCAAGACAATCATATGTGACTTTCCTAAGATTAAATTAGACACAGTATAAACAAAGGGAAAATTAAATCAAGATTTGAATGAGTGATGTTTTATTAGATGGAAATTCTGGTGAAATCTTATATCAATGCTTTACATGAAAGTTAATATTTTCTCATATTATTTTTCAAATTTTCAATCTTCCAGAGTCAACCTAGTTGAATATGAACCTAGTATACAATCTATAATGATGTAAAAGCTTACACTAAAAATATTTTACAGATTTTGTTTCAAGTTTATATAAAATATTGAATAGATGTCTATTTGAACAAACATCTACATAAGTGGCATGGTTATTTTGTTCTCATCTGAAAACCTAATTATCACCTTCTTATGGAAGACAGGGGACAGCTTTATAGGAAAACTAATGCGTTCTATCAGTGGGACAGTTTGTCACATTCTTAAATAATAATCATCTTTGCAAATAAAATTGTTATAAGCTTCATTGAATGAAGAAAGGAGATGGACCCCCTCACACTATTACACATTAAAATTAACTTCCCACAGATTTCTAAACTGTTTACTGCACTTTCACTCTACTGGATCACAAAGGAAACATAACAACATTAACTGCTTCTTAAAACATAACAAGCAAATTTGATTCATATCAGCTTTTAAAATTCAAAAGACTACACATATTACACTGATATGTCCTATCTTTATTTGCTTGCAAATTTAGAAGTATATAAAATGGCTTGCATCTTTTAAAACTAATTGGTATTACTAATTACCTACAAAGTGTTGCCAACAATTTTTGCTCCTCAAATAGCTTGTATGTGTTAAAAAATGTTTCCTTTATTTGGTTTTCCAATTGGAAATACAAGAAAAATTACACTACTATGAATTCCCTTTTTAAAATTTTGTAAAATAATATTTAGCAAGATTACTAAATACTTGGAAAATAAAAGTATTTCAAAAATACAAAACATGTAGTTTATTGTGGTGATGTTATTATCTCTACATTACTTACAGCAAGCATGAACAATTTTTGAGAGGGCTGTCATTTCCAAATAGAATATGAATTGAGACATTTGGGCACTTTATCCATCAGCAATGTTACAATGAAAGAGTATCCACACTTTGACATTTAGTTTGACTGAAGCAAGGGCCTTTCCATATTAGGTTAAAACTCTTCCTGTTCATCAAATGTGATCAAAAGCTCCTTAATCAGCCTGCAAGACGGAGGCACACAGATAGCCTTTGACCTCCTACAGCAGATCACCGAGATGTTGGCGTTGTCTAACAGAATGAAGTGTCTTGGCTGGTGTTCAAGTACAACTCAAGTTACACTTTGCTTAAAGAAGTGCACGCTGTCGCTGGAGTACTAGGGAGGCAAATAATCTAAGCCCTGGCAACGTGGCACACAACAAAACAACCTCTTTGGTGTGTGTGTGTGTGTGTGTGTGTGTGTGTGTGTGTGTGTGTGACTGTGACTGCAATTTCTGCAAAGGCGGAGTGCGTGTGCGCTCGCGCCCTCTGCTGGCTGATTATTCAACTTCTGTAAAGTACAAACTACTGAAAAACTTCAAATTCTGCTTAATAAAATTGCGATGCCAGAAAACCAGTTTCTATCTGGAATTAACAACTTATGGGGAACTTAAAAATAGCTTATATATCGAACTAACTTTCTAACATCCTACTGGTATGAAGGTGACAGAAAAATTAGATTTTCAAATCATTTATCCTAAAATAAAAGGAATAATTTAATAAATTATTACACATAAATGATAAGTGCTTCAGACAAATTCTAAATAAAACTTAACAATATAGTTTAAATAAATTACTTAAATAAATGTTAATTAAATGTTTCTGATAAACCATTAATTTACAATAATTAAGTAGGCTTGTTGATTTTTTATAACATATGCATTATAATCTGCTGAAGGTTTTTAAGTGAATTTCCCCTACAATATAACTTTATTTATTATAACTAGCATATTTCAAAATAGAACCAAATCAATCCAGATATACTCCAGTATTTTATTGACACTATAGTTGGCAGATAATGGAACAAAAATAGCTCTTCTAATCCAGTAACTATCCAGTTCTACATAGACATACGCCCTATTTCAAGCCTGTAGACTATATTGTCTGAAGAACTGGCATGTATGCTGTGCCAACAGCTGACTTCCCCATATATGGTATCAAATTCATCACGGTCACCTCACGCACCACCTTTGCTACAACATTTCCCTCTTGGCTGGTATGGGAGACATCTTACCTTCATTCATAAATTCTTAGGTATCGTTTCCTCCTTTGCAAATTTTCACCCTTATCAATTACTACGCAAGGTAATTAATGATAATCACTTTTCTCCTCTCAAAATCTATTTCGTTAGTATTATCATGTTCATGTTGAACGTCTATTACTCCACATTACTTCAAGGACAGAGTCCAAATTTCTAACAGGACTAACCAAGTTGTTTGTTATCTGAGTATTAACTGCAGAGATCCTTCAAATTTTTATTTTCCAAATTCTGTTATTTTAGTTCTTTCCTCTTTTTTCCTTCCTTTCCTCCTTCCTTCCTTCCTTTTTGCCTTTCATTTTCTTTGTCTTAAGTATTTAATGGCCCCACCATACACTGAGATATTTGTTGTATGCTCTTGTTCATTAATACATAAAATTCATTCTATAGAGACCATAGCCACTTGCAAACCCATTTTTTTCCTTTAAAAATAAAAAAAAAATTTCTGGCATTTAGTTTCAAAGAAAATGATTCCTATTACTGAGTGGAAGTAGTTGAGTCAGTGGCAAAATTGAGACAGAGACAGACTCAGTCAAAGTACAAATCAAGATGCCCTTTCTCTCTTACTCTCTCAGGACACTGTGGGCTTGTAAATGTGGATCCTAGAAGTATTTTATCATGATAATCTAAGTCACAGATAACATAGGAAAAAATAAGACAAGGTAACTAAGGAAAAATGAAATTAGGAGCTGATCATTCTATTGACCCCCAATCAAACTTGGCCTGAAGCTTTATTATATGTGTCTTGAACCAGAAATTTCTTTTAATTTTAAGCCAAATTGAGATGAAAGGATTAATTTGTTTTTCTCCACTAGGGCTTTTCTTTAAAATTCATACAACCCCAAATCATTTGCTCTGTGATATTCTAAAGACATAGTGTGATCTTTGTTGCCATCTCCTTCACCTCCTCTTCAGAGGATATCAGCTAGCTAAGCATGACCATGCAGAAGGCAGATTGCTGTGTGTAGAGCTGCAGACATCCTGGTCTGGTGTTAGGGTTTAGTTTCCTCGTTGTCCACCAGGAACAGCAGTCTTTGAATATGGCGCTAAGGGTGGATTTAGACTCTTCAAGAACAATGAAAGACAGAAAAATGAGAAAAGATTAGGAGAAAGAGAGTGACCTGGGAATAGGAATGGAACAAATCAGAGAAACTCCAGATGGTTGATGATGAGGTTGGGAATAAGTGATTAAAGACATGAATTGTGATTCCTAATATTTATTCGGCACTTAATATTTTTAAGTTGCATTCAAAACATTCTTCATCCATTTTTATCTTCAGAATGTCCTCTCATAATTGACAGTATTAATCTCATTCCTCATTAAACCAATTAAGAATAACTACAGATAGAGGACAATTTTCTAGCGACCATAGGGGTAGGAGGTGGAAAGCAACTATTTGAAGCTAAGGAATTCTACCTAGTATATCGCAAATGTCCACAGGCTAGAAGTGAATTGAGGTCTTCCAGGCATGACCTTTTATTTAGAGTCTCTGGTAATTAGTACTATTAAGCTAAGGAATTCTAACTAGTACATCGCAAATGTCCACAGGCTAGAAGTGAATTGAGGTCTTCCAGACATGACCTTTTATTTAGTCTCTGATAATTAGCACTATTTTAAATTTTTCATGGTAAAATATGGCCCACACCTGCATTTACCCATATATGATGTAGAACTAGGACATCACTCCTAGCTTTTTGTGTATACCACAAATATTGAAACTTTACGTGACACTATCCTAAAATTTCCATGAGTAGGATGTTTGGATGTGCACACAAAAGTTTCGAAGGGAAGCAAAGAACCATCACCCAGAGATTATTGTGTCAGCTGGTAGTCAGCTTTCTACTACCGGAAAAACAAAATAGCTGAGACACTCAGTTGAAAAGACAGAAACTTTATTTCGCTTACAGTACCAGAGGTTCCAATCCATGATTACTTGGCTCTGTGTCTTTGGGCCTGCAGCAAGGCAACACACTACGGCAGGGAACCAGTGACAGAGAAAAGCTGCTCACCTCTGTGCCCAGGAAGCAAAAGAGACAGGAAGGGAAGGAAATCCATTATCTCCTCGAAGGGCACACCCTGAATGATCGAAGGTCCTTCCACTAGTCCCTTCCTACTGAAGGCCCACCATCTCCCTACATGATCAAGTCTCAGACACATAGGCCTTTGGGGGACTTTAAAGGTCTGCACCATGGCAACTGTGAGTAGATGTCCGAGGGAACTATGAGTATTAGCCTTAGCTCCTGTTTTCTGATTAAACATTACAGATGCAAAGGGTCCAGGAAATGAAGTGGAAAGAAAACAACTGGAAATTCCCACAGAAGAGAAACTCAAGAACAAGAGATCAAGTGCAATGTGCATGAAGAAACAGGCAGATGTTTTGGAGGCATGGGGTTTATCCTTGTGTCTAAGAGCAAGAGCTTTGCTTCTGTTCCTCTGAAATGTGTGCGGAAGACATCAGCTTGATAAGATGAAAACGACAGAGTCCCAGTGGAAATAACAAACTTATGGAGTACCATTACCTTGGTGAATAATGCAAACAATGCAGATTAAAAACAACTTAGCGACTAGGAAGAGTTGTTTCTAAATAAAGTAGACTTACTATAATGCTTTGATGTGATATTATTCCAATTAAATTCTAAGCTCTTTGAGATGTGAGTCCAGTATTATTTATCTCTCAAATTATTGGGTGGTGGTTTTAGACCATATTTTGATATGCTTCCATTGAGAAATGATGTCTATATCCTATTCCTCTAAATTCCAGCTTTAATAAGTAAAAGTACATTGAATGAAGCACGGTACACTCTTTCAAGAGAAGTCAGGAACCACAAGATAGCATTTGCTGGTTTCCTGTTGTTCTCATTTTTGTAGATATGAGCTATGACGTCACAAGACAGGTTACCCTAGACCACTACACGGTGAGAAGTCAGGGGCTAAGGACAAGCCATGTGGTGTCAGCCACAGGATAGAAGAGCAGTGAGGTCTCAAGGTGATTCCAGCCTCCAGCTATGATCTCCAAATACTGAGCATTTCCACGGTATTGTGAGGCAGAATACAGCTGAATCTTAGGAAGACTTCAGCAAGGTCTTGGGGAAAATAACAATGTTGTTGGGAATAAGGAGAAACTTGATTGACTGAGTAATACCCCGTACTTTCTAAAAGCACTGATCATGTAGAAGCACGAAGCAGAAGACACAGACCTCAAAATGCTGCCTATGCTGTTCTTTGTATCTTAAAAAGCAATGTACAGATAAGGGGACCATTTTTTTTCTCAAATAAAATAAGACATTCATGGTGAATTTTAGAATTAACTTTGTTCAGTCAGAAAATAACGCTGAATATACCCATGTACTTACATGTAATCCAACAGAAAAGCATTGCATGGAGCAAGAAGCAGGAGAGAGTATCTAATTAGTTCCAATTAGTCCTGCTAAGGGATTACTTTCTAGGTAAGATGACTTTACAGTAAGGTGATTAACCTTTTGCAAAGAGCTCAAGATAGACTTATTTTTTTTAATAATTTCCTATAAAGAAGTGTTTCAAAAAGGATGCTTCAAATTATTCCCTGGTATAATATTACCAAGAACCAGTTGATTTTATTCAGGAAAACAAACAATCCACTTTTATTATGTTATTGAGAAAGTGAATCACAATGCATCTAGATAGTAAAAATTAGACATTTAACATATTGCTGAACCAACTAATACACAGCAGTGAGTTTATCTATTCTAAGAAAACAGTAATTCAACTCTAATCAGTTCCAAATGCTAGTCCATAGACTCTGCGTGAGTATCAGAAGAAAACAAATTTGTCATTTACATGACAAATTTCCCTAGGCTCATTTCCCTAAGAAAGTTGTCTATCGGCTAATCTGTTTAAAGAATTGTTGGGAACAGATTTAACTGCTGTCTAAACTCAACTCTGATTTCTCTCCTTTAAGTAAATTATTACTAAGGAATAATTAAATTATGTATCTACATAACATTTATATTGCCTTATATGTGCTGTCAGATGGTAAGGAACAATAAGCAATTTATTTTGGGCTTTCATTTTGCAAACATTTTCAGAAATTTCTTTGTAGTTTATAGAAGCTATAATGATGAGTAGAAATATTTTTTTTCTAACCTTGCTCTCTTTGTTTAGGACTCTTCTAAAAAAATACTGTTGAATACATTACTCTTGTGATTTTTGTGGCCATCCCTGAATTAACTCTTGTAACTTCATAAATCTTGTTTGTTTATTTATGATCATAGGAAGGGAGTATGTGTACTTGCATGTGTATCAAAGCTTTGCATAGACCACATGCAAATTCATGTAAAAATATATACACATCTCTAGAAATAGGCAGGCAAAATCAAGGAGGAAAGTTATTTAAAATATTTGCATGGAAAAGATACTAATAAAATATAAATATCCTGCAAACAGAACCTAGAAAAGACTACTGAATTCCTTCTTTATCTCATTTGAATGATATATAGGCAACCGCCTACTTCATCATGTCCTATAAAGCTCAGTGGTCACCCGAACTCGGAAGTCCAAGCACATATCCTCTCAATGTAGAATTGTCCTGCAGTTTCTCTTCTTATGTGGAAGCTCTCAAACCCTAAATTCAGTTCATTCATTTACTCAAAGAATCTATGGATTCAGCATCAAACTGGATGCCCGTTACGTAAACTGGGTTTCTTAGTAAATGTCTGCCTAATCAATAATCTCCCAAATCAATAGCAGATGCACAATACTCTTTCTGAGATTCAAGCCCTTTTTTGATCTTTTTGTTACTCCACTTCAGTGGCAAAATAAAGGAAAGGAAAAGGAAAAGGGAAACAAGAGTGAAAGAAAAGGGAGTTACAATAAAGAAAGAGGAAAAGTCACTGAAACTTGTCCTTTTTCTTCCTGTCCTCTTGCTTTATTTCTAAGAGCTACATTACAAGGGCGCTTTCCACACAGAGGCAAGTGTTTGCGTTGAATAATCCAAGAAGTGGGGTGAGGGGCAGCTGGGGGTCTTCACCAGAGTGAACAGGCTTTATTGTGCTTAACCATTTATATCTCTCCCTGTGCAAGCAAGCAGGGTAATAAACAGATCTCCAAGCATGAACAAACATATGTGAAGAAAATAACAGTTTGTAAATTATTTTAAAAGGCTTAGAAATACATCTATAGAAATAATTATGAATGATTTACTTGCATATAATATAAGAAACATCATCTCTGAGGAAACGTGTATATACAAGTATATACTTCTATGCACCAAAATGTCTATATGTGCACACATAGATAAGTGCCTTTCTCTCTATTTGTGTACTGCATGGTTTATGTACAAATGATGCATTCCTCATCTGAAAAAAACTGGCATAAAACTAATGATTATACAGAAAAAAATTCAAAAATTTTACCTCAAAGATAAATTTGAAGAATCATGCAAAGTTAGAATGAAAAATGAGTATGTTCTTGAAAAATAGAAAAATTTGGTTCTGTTAAGCAGGAAATACAATATAAAAGTGCTTATTAGTGGAAATCTCTTGAGTATCTGTTCTTTACAAATGTCCCTGTGCCTTGCTAATGTTTTCAATGAATACTATACCAAAATCCTAAAATTGAGAAATATTTAAGTCCTGCTTACCTGGTTGGCTTACAAATAGGAGTATATCAAAGAAGCTAATTTGCAAATAGACAAAAAATCAACACTTAATAATGAAGTTAGCTTGACTGATACAAAAGTGAAGTAAAATACATTGATACAGGGGCTGGGGATTTAGCTCAGCACTAGAGACACCTGCCCGGCAGGTACCAAATCAGGAGTTTGATTCTGGTTACAAAAAAAAAAAAAAAAAAAGAAAAGGATGCAGACAGTATGACATAGAGCTCATTTTGTCCTCGTGTTCATTGTATTTAAAGAATTTTGAATGCCAAGAGTTTTAAAATTTATTGTTCTACACACTAACATCTCTTACTATATGCAAAAAGTTTAGTTCCTAAAGGTTTACTATGAAAAAAAAAATCCTTATGAATGTCATTCTACAAATATTAAAAACTCACAGAGCAAGATGTAAGAATACTTTTGTATTTTATTTGTCTACAATATAGCTGACTAGGATACGTGTAAGTTATATTATTAAAAAACTGTATTGAAAGTCATTGGAAGACAATTTTCATGTGGCTCTTATTCAATATACATTAAAATACTTATAGAGGATGAAAAATGATACACATGAGTACATAAACATGATGTTGAAGAAAATTAGAGCATTGCTTTGGAACTTCCAACATTTATATCATTGAATACAGAAGAACAAGTTCTAAACAGTGCTTGACATTCTAAAAACTATTTCATTATAATACATCATTTTTCTGCCACTACTAAAGCATTGTTTTATTTATTTTTAAAGTTGTGTTTCTTTTCTTTTCCTTTCTTTCTTCTTTCTTTCTTTCTTTCTTTCTTGCTTGCTTGCTTGCTTGCTTGCTTGCTTGCTTTTTTCTTTTTCTTTTTGGTCCTTTTAAGACAGGGTCTCACTCTGCAGTTCAGGCCAGACTGGGGCTCTCTTTGTAGCCCAGGCTGGTCTTGAACTCACAACAATCCTCCTGCCTGAACCTCCTGAGTGCTGAGATTACAAGCATGACACACCATGCCTGGCACTTATTTTCTAACTTCAATCCAATTTTGCCTGTCTAGATAACAAATGGAAATTTACTGTTTTATTAATATTCTCTGTGGATCATTCTCTCTCTCTCTACAACATCAATGTAGACATTTCAATACACATAGGTTTAATTTCTCCACTCATAAAGTGAAATTATGACTTCCATATGTAACAGATTGTGCAGTGATAGAAAATTATAATTGCCAGTTTAAGAATAAAGTAACACAGTTTAAGATGTAAAATGTTTGGCATAAAAGGTCATTTTAAAATCAATAAAAATAATCTATGAGCTAATTGAACATAAAATATTTTTTGTGTAATATATGTCTTCAGATTGATATCACTTATGCAAAACGGAATTGAGTTTAGCATACACCTTACTGTCCTAAATTACACAACTTGTGAAATGGTAGTATACACGTATACATGCATATATGAAGAGAGATATTTTGTACATAGTCTTCAGTTCAGTGTTATCACTAGGTAAAGAGCAAGTGGTTGATAACTGCATATTGTGAACTATAAAGTTGGTAATAACAAGTACCTATGTAAGAAAGACAAAATCTAAAAATGCGATTTTTTAATAGGTAGAGAGTGCGCATTGATATAATGTGTAATTTTTTGTTTGTTTCACATCGCTGGTCATAAGAAGTTAAGCATATGAAGGCTGAGAAAATTAAAAGCTATCATTAATACCTGAAAGAATAAGTATAGAGAATCATGACTCATTCTAGAAATACTGCAACTCAAATTTTTCTGTTAGATTTCTGACATTATAAAAATGATAAAAGTAGTGAGATATTTGGGATATAAACAGTATGTAGTAGTCACTAATTAGATGAGTAAATATTTACCGAGGACTTGTTTTATTCCACACACTGTATATATATATATATATATATATATATATATATATATATATATATACTAAAAGCTGATAGCGATAAAAGAGACAATTTCCATGAGCTCACAAAAGACTATTGTCAGGAAAAAATAAATAGTGTGATTTTAGGGCATGTGTAATTTTTAAAAATTCATGCATGAAAAAAAATTCATGCATGATCTTAATTGCTGCAAAAATTTAGAGAGAATAATCACTGCCTGAATTCTGAGTTAAAGTGTTTTATTTTAACTGGCATATCAATTTCAAGTTTTTTAGCTTTAGATTTCTTCAAAGAAACAGCAGAAGATTGTATAAAAATCAGCCGTGTGCCTCTGAACAGGGTGTTGAAGGAATTACCTATGTCTCACTCCAGAAGTTAGAGAAGACGCACTATTAAATAAGCGCTGTGGACGGAATGAAATAGTAACACTGTGATGATTACTGACCACGGTCATACTATGTAATTCCTTCTAATTTATTCCAGGAAAATGATTTTAAGTGTGATGCACTAAAAATTAGAACTGATTCTTTGACAACATGTTATAACTAAAATGCTTTGATCATTGATGCTTCTTGTATGGCTAGATACATTGTACATATTCCTTGCAAGTTGCCCATGTTATGTGGTTTACTTACAGAATAACATTTTTTATTTCTATAAAATTACTTTGAGATAGGGTGTAGCTCAGTAGTATAGTGTTTGCCTAAAAGAGAAGAGGCATGGGATACAATTTCCAATACTGCAAACAATAAATAAATAAAATTACTATGCGCCTACACAACTACTTCAATGGATGTGACTATTTTAATGGTTAGTTATTTTAGTGTATTGACGAGCAATTATGAATATTCTCATTTATATAAAAGAAAGAACTTAATGTCTACCAATAGAAGACTACCACAGGTTTAATATTTGTGAAATGTCAGAGCAAGACCATAAGTATAAATAATAACAGTCAAATTATCTAAATATTTTAAACTGTTGCAAAATACATGATTTTAAATGATGGAAGAACATATAATTTTAAGATTATTTTCTCTCGAGTTTGAGGATGGGAAGTGCATATGAACTCAATGTTATATCAGAGTTCAGAAAGTTGAACAGCACTTTTCCATGTAACAGTTAACTTAGAGCTTCATAGAAATCTGGAAAGAATATGGTATAAATTGTTCAGCTAGCAATCTTTTAAGCACCGGAAAAATCATTAGCCATCCCAATCCTTTCAATTTCTGTCATAAGAAGCATAAAGAGCAGAACTATATATTTTGGTAATTAATTTCCTTAAGATAATGTTAGAGACATCATGTTCCCTAAAATATAAATGAATTTCAAGGTGAGCATGGTAGAGGATAATATTAATGACTTATGATTTATTGTGACAAGAAATTTTCTCTGAAACACCATTATTAGGTGTAGTACTATAAAAACCCTTTGCAAATTTTTAAAATATGAAAGCATTGTCTCACGGGAAGCTTATCTAGTGTAAAAAATCCCAAACTATCTGCCTTTATTGATCTGAAATTGCTAGTGTACAGTATGCCTTCTTCATAGAAATTTCTCAGAAAAATTTCATATGCTGCATAGTTGTATTATACTTTAGGCAATTACCTAAAGTCTTGGAGCTGTGATACAATATATAAAAATGTGGGTTGAAATATACATGTCTAAATGAGCAGATAATGCATGGAATTTTAGAGCTGTTACCTTAAAAATGTAGTCAGCCAATTGCATATTTACAACTGTTTATTATCACCTAGCATCATTTTTTCTGGGTTTCCCCTTCAAGGACTCCTTTTCTCAAGGTCACTGCTCTTAAGTAGACCTTTCAATACCTAAATAACATAGTCTCTCACCACAAGAACTACACAAAATGCAACCTTCTGTGACCCTCATTGAGCAGTACACAGTACCAGAATGGGCTCAGGTGAACCTTACCAACGATATCACCTCTTACGTAAGAGATTCACCACTGGGACAGATAGATCTTGTCCACTTGATTGCTTGACCCAATTCGCACCTCACTCTCAGCTAACTGATCAGTAAAATGACCTGCAGAGCCAGAGACACAGTTCTAAATCACTATGCTGAACTGTCAACATACTCATTGCACCTGCAAGCTTTTCCAGAGAGACCAAGGCAGGACATCCTCCTTACTATCTGGTACTTGGAAATGCCAGTATATGGATTAAATGGAAGAAGGAGGAAAATTAACACTGGGGTTCATACTTCTCTATTCTACTCTACAGTCCTGTTCTCCCTCCATTCTCTCCTCTGCTACAAAGCAGAGGCCTAACG
The DNA here is from genome assembly GCA_004027295.1 of Dolichotis patagonum. Classification (NCBI taxonomy): domain Eukaryota; kingdom Metazoa; phylum Chordata; class Mammalia; order Rodentia; family Caviidae; genus Dolichotis; species Dolichotis patagonum. The sequence goes on from PVJX010010024.1 coordinate 27,019, forward strand.
AGAGCTAAATACTGATAGTTTGTTAAAGAGGGGCAAAGTCCAGGCATCAGGAATAAAGAAAATGAAATGAAGTAGGGTTGGTAAGAATGGGAGATAATGTAAGGTGATACGTTTCCAGGCTGAGAACTACTTAGTGGGAGTACAGCTGCTTGCCAGGCCCTGGAAATGATACCTTACAGCAATTCACAGAGGGAGAAAAGAAGACAGAATATGTCTTCCTGGTTCTCTCCCATCTCCCATTTTCCATTAATCAGATTTTATTCCATGAATATTAATCTACCCACACTGCTAGACTGCTAGTAGGTACTTCAAATGGGACATGCAATTTATGGCTGGAAGTGGAAAAAGACCAAAGCTCTTGGCGCAGAGCTGGTGAGCTCCAGAGAGTCTGATGCAATGCTTGTGATGTGTGAAATATAGTTATTCTCATTTTGCAGAAGAGGAAATGGTGTAGTGGTCAAGCACTTGTCCCAGTCACATAACCAGTAAGTCATGAATTCTAGATTTGAACATAGTCTCAACCTGGATATCGATAAAAACTTGGATTTTATGTATCAGACAAAGCAATCATTAAATGGTTCATGCTATGAGTTGTATGAAATAAAGACCTTTTTAATGAGGTTCCCAGTCTTCACTGTGTCCATCATTTTATTCAGCTAGACTCAGTTGAAATAGGTGGTATTAGAGAGACGAGCACATCCAAGGCAGTTTTTGAGGGTTTTAGGAGAAGTTTTAATGGGAAAAGATCTTCATTTGGGTTTCAACACTGTCTCCTACTCTTTCACAGCCTTCATTTAAGCCTACACCAACCAAAACTGAACAGCTGGTGGCGACCAGGAAACATCTTGGTGGAGAAACCAAAATTAGTGGAAGAGGAAATCGGCATACAAAGCAGGAGCAGGAGGGGCATCCATCTGATCACTGTGGGTCTGTGGGCCTGGGAGCTGGTGTCTACAGATGAACCCTTTGCTGTTGACTAAGATGGTCTGTTCTCACCAACGGTGGTCCACATTAATACTCCCTATGTGATCGTGCATCTGTTGGCTTTTATTCACATATGTCAATATAGTTTAGATCTGAATGTCTCCCCAAACTCTCATGTTCTCAAGGAAGGAGCTTTTGCAAGGTGATTAGGTCATGAGACACTATAGCTGACTTACTGCTAGGAGGTGGGGGCTGGTTAGAGGTGGATCACTGATGGTGTGATCTAGAAGGATCTACCTCACTCCCCAGTTCTTCCCTTTATCTCTCTGCTTCTTGATTGCCATGACATGTGCATCAGGCCCTTCCACCATTCCTTTTTTTCCTTGGAACTAGCCAAATGTTGATGGAATTCTCTGAATTAATGTCTCAAAATAAATGTCTCAAATTGGGTTTTGTGTCTCAGTTACAAGAAAAGTGACTAAGACATAGCTCACCAGAAAGGCAGGAAGACCATAGCCTTCCGACTGCATCTAAAGAGTCTTCACCAAGGCAGGCAGTTGTATACCTTGCTACTGGCCAGTTTCTCTACCTCCTGCTTCATTTTAGCCTATAATTCCCCTTGCGTAGGCACTGTGCAGGTGTTCTAATCCACCGGAGACCAAAGGCAGATGAGATGCTGTGTAGTGGCAGGAAAGAGTTCTAATGCCACTACATAACCAACATTCCTTGAACTCATCATAGGAATGAGTGGCTCTGAGACATTTTAGAAGGCATTATCAGGCTTATTTTTTGCTTCATTTGAAATATTTCCTGAACCTTTTTATAAGCAAGATGTACTCATGCTTAAACTTTATAAAGAAATTTGAATAAGATAAAGGGTTAGGTCTTAAGAAATTATTGAGGGATACAAACACATTATTACAAGTAGCATCTAACCACAGTGAGCAGTGGGGGATGTCATGAATTAGTCGAGCTATTGATAATAAAAAATTTAATAGACATATTTGAATAATAGAAGCATTGTTATTAAGAATTAAATTATTCTGCAGAAAGGAATTCATTAGCCTTTGACACTGAATGAGGATCATACATTTGGCATTATTCTATAGAGGTTGTGAAATTTAATTATAAGGAAACACATTGTTTTACCTCTATATTTTTAATCATCTCCCTCCACCCTTTGTTTCTCTCCCTTCCATTCCATCACTGTCTTTCTCCTTTTCTCCTGTATTTCTCATCTCTGAATAAGTTTGGGACATTAGTGCCTTGTTGATTTCAAATTTTACCCACTGTGCATTTCTTAAACTTTTAGTGGTCTTGGACATTGCAAAACCCCTTCCATATTGCTTTTACCAAACAGCTTTTTTTGTCCTAAAACCGTTTATGCTATCTGAATAAAAATTCATGAATGCTTCACAAAATGACATGTAAGAAAGCATAAGCTGAAAATTCCACCTTATACAATTACTCTATGTAGATTAATAGCTTCATTCTTTTCTGGATTGATTACTCAAGATGTGCCATGAAGCCTGAGTCTTGGAAAGTGAATATAATTTCAATGATGTGATCAAAATCTTGTAAGACAAAAGGTCACTTCACTTCAGTCACAAGGAATACTTAGAGGTACAAATTTTAATCAGATAACTTTTCGTTGATTTTGTGATACATTTGGAGAAAAATCTAAACAGTACTAAAAATACATAGGAAAAATATAGTTGTCACTGCACTGCTTGGTTCCCCTTTCCAGCAGCAACCACAGCTATAAAACTTTTCCAGATCCTTCTAAAAGTATAACACACACATAAATATCAGCATATGTATTTTCTATTTCCTTTAAAGTGAAAATTACAGCTTTCTAAACTACGAGAGAACAAGTAAGCCACAAGTTTGTATAATTTATAGAGTAAGAAACAGTTAAAGGCAATACTCAAAGAATAGAAGTATTTGTCTGACTAAACCATGAGGGATAGTGTGTTGAAATTAGTGAGCTGCAGATAGACTCTGTAAGTCTATTCAGTAAGATGATTCTTGCATAAAGTAGCACACTCCAGTCAACTGATTAGAAAGATCTGAAACAGTTTTAGAAAGAAAGTTTCATACAAGATATTTATTATTAATTGATGTGGGAGCAAAGGATGTCAGTGCACTAGTGTGTGAGCAAATGGGAGAGCAAACATAAGCATTTGCAGGTGTGCTTGTCTAATGGATAAGTAAACAGTATTTGTGTCGCCGTGTTGGCTTAGCCAGATACAGAGAACAGAAACTTTGGCTTTGAATGTAAGTGTTAAAGTCACTGCAATATCTACAGAGAAACATGAATTTAGGTTTGGAAAGAGCATAAATAGAAGAAAAGATGATTGATTTCTATACTGTTTTTTAGGGAATTGATTTGGAGGGAGCTGAATTTTCTTTCAATACAAAGGTCAATGTTTACATGTGGTAAGGAAAATGCTTCCCGATTGCTATTTTGAGAAAATTTATTTTGTTTGTCAAACATTTTTTTTTTTTGCTGTGAAGGGAAAGTCTTTAAAAACATTCCACATTGTTACAAATATTGCTCCAGCTTATCATGCATTTTGTTGTGGCCAACATGTGATGACTATTCCAGACATCAGATGATTTATAAACCTATGTAATAAAGTTATTCAACTTTATCAACTCAGAAGCACATTATTTTTCCTTGTGGTTAAGAAGGATCACCATTCATGTACTAAACCACATAAACAATTCTAGAATGTGTTAATAAACTATTATTTTCATCTTATACTTGGAAATTTTCTTTTACAGTGTATGAATATTGAATAGAGATGAACAAGATCCATTTCCCATTATTGTCAGTCTAAAACCTAAAACATTCAATTAATTTATATTTTCATATTAATGGTTATGCACAAACCACAGTAGAGCCTCATTTAGTCATTATGTATAAAATGTTTTAAATCTTTTATTATCAAAATCACAGTTCGTCAACAGCAGCTATAATGTAATTTTTTTCATTGGTTGCCTTACCTACTGTTGAATTTCTCTGGGTGTTTTTCTCTCATGATGTGGAATCTATGTGCAATGGAGGCATCCTAAAAGGAGAAACAGGAAATAAAAGAGGATAGTTTATGATCCTGTTACCTTGGGGAGATGCAAGTTGCAAGAAAAAACATTTTAACTGACTTTTTCTTTACAATATCATTGCCAAAACGATGTTCTGAAATTAGGCAAAGATGAATGCAAATTCTCCACAAGTGTGAATTCTGTAATCATGTCACGGTTGGTTATTGGTCATATTTATATCAAGGAATTGATTTCTATTTTTTAAATTTGACTTCTATTTTAATTTATAGATTTCTAACAACTTTTTTTTCCCCACACTGAAAGTATGTTTATGATAGTACCTGTGATCAAAAATGCCAAATAGCAGTTGAAAGCATTGTTAAAGAAGGGTTAAAAAGAAGGCTTAAGAAAAAAATGATCAAATAAAGAAGTCCAAAAAAAAAAGAAGAAGAAGAAGACTTGTTGCTTTATTTACAGGGAGAAAGAGTTTGAAGGTGCCTATCCAGCAAAGGCCGGTATAATACTTGATTTCATAGTTTGTTTCATTTCTCAAATATATAATTAGTAGCTCTTCATACAAGTAGTTTTAAATACTATCTTGCCAAACACAGCCATAGTTTTTGGAGAATTCAGGACAAGTATAATTTATCTGTGAGACCTCTAGAACAACATCTCTGAATCCATTGGGGTGTCTCTTACTTTTAGGAAATCTTCAGTTTTTCTTTGATATGGGAATTACACTGAACGTGTGAGAGTGGTAGAATATTGTGCTCTAAGCTTTTCAAGCACAGACTGCTCCAACTGACATTAAACAATCAACCCTGTTATTCTAAGTGAGGAGATATTTTCCCAGTCTTCACCCACACATGATTAATCACTCAAATGACAAATAAATACATTTACCAGTCATCTCAATAGAAAAGAGCTATTGTTGTGATTAAATGTTAATTTTGTTTCATAGTGGAAATAAAAGAAAAAGAGAGACCAAAACAAAGAAAATAAAGAAGTTGTATATTTGAGAGATTCTTGAAAACACTAATCAAGGATTAAAAGTCTAATGAATGAAATGAAAAGGCTAATGTGCTTACTCATCCATGACAAAGCATGAGGCCCAATCAGAGGGGTCCAATACCCAGCTGCAGATGGCAGAGTTGCTTTCCTAAGACAGAGCTAATTGTAATTGCTTTCTGTGCATTTCACATTCCCCAAAGTGCCCAGTAATTGAGTTTCGAAAAGGACACAAAGATATGGAGAAATGAGTTCAGAAACAACACTTACAATAAAAGTTACACGAATAGTCCTTTACTGGTTGCTTTTCTAATGTGTAATTCTGTTTAAGGTAAATGCCAACTTTCCTGGTTGGCTAAGAAGTAAGAATGTTAGATGCTTTAATTCTATTGGTTCAAGAGCTCTCACATGTAGACACAGAATCTGTTTCTCTTTATTTTAAATAAACGCAATTTTTAAAATGTGATATGATTATGTGATTTAGATGTAATCATACATTTTAGGTTATTGAGTGGTCTTATTGTGGTATGAAATTATAGAAAACTCTGAATAAAGCTAGTAGGGTATATGTGGTATGATTATTAATTATTTTTAAATTTATTGCAAATTTATCCCTATTCACATCAATTTAAAATGCCTTCCCATTAAATGCACAGAACCAGCATGGCAAAACAAAAACAAAAGAATCTGAATCAGGATTAGCATGATCAATAATGGCTCCCCGTAGAGAGAACATCATTGAATTTACTTCTGCTTGAATTATTTGTTTCTGCTAATTTGAGAAAACAGACTTTAAACATAGATCATGCATGTATTCTCTTCACAAGGGTGTAGTTTTGGAATAAAAAATCTTGTCTTTTCTAAAGCAACACAGACAGGACACAGAAAGAAGGACAGGAAAGGACAGAAAAGATACGAAAGAGCACTTAAATAAACTTGACTAAAGCTGAGTGAACTACTAAGGTAGAACACTAAAACACCAAGTAGTGCAAGTTAAACTTAATTAGCTCTATCTCCAAGATCCTCAGTCAATGGATCATTTAGTAAAACGAGGGGTGAAATTAAAAGCAGACTGCCACACTGGCAGGCTTTTTCCTTATTGAATGGGTTCCACCACAAAGAGAAAGTTGGCTTTGCTGACCGTAGGACTGACTGATAAGGTACAATGACAACACGTGCTCATTTGGATGAGAATTCACACCAAATTCACACGGGACCCTTTCTCTTTGGCAGTACCCAAAGGGCTTTGAAAGAGTACTGCCCAAAGACTTACCCAGCAGTTACCTTTCAGGAAGCCTTAGGATTTTCTAACAAGACACCAAATCAGAAAAACCAAACATGGCATTTTTATTAACTTTAGCCTTCCATTTCCATTTAGTATACTTTTTAGAAAATAGAAACCAAACCAACGTCACAGTTTGCTTGTTAACTGGAAGTCAGAACTTTCTTGTCTTTAAAAGAAAATACATATAGTCCTTTAAAACACAAGGTGATGATTAAGTGAGATTATTGTGCAGAGCACTTTAAATAGTACTCTGCAGAGCAGAGATCCCTGTAAATTTTATAAACATAGAAGGATTTTCTCAAAGGTAAATGAAGGTGCTAAACATGTTTAAGTTACAAATTTTTCAAACACATATTTTCTTAATTTCGAAGTGCTTTATCATTTTCTGAACCTATGAGTAGTTTTGAAAAGTAACTTTTTCAAAATCTTACCTAAGACAAATAAAATGTATCAAGTTTATTAAAGCAAAACAGATTTAAACTTCATATTTTAAGCAGTAATTTTCAGAGAAGTTTCTCTAGATAAATATCTATGTTTACATCAACACATGCAAATGTTCAGATATAGGAGAAGTGGGTTTTTGGCTACATTTGTTTCAAACACTGTTTCACTATTATTCTTCTGAAAAGTGTTTTTGTTCTCTTCCCATATGAGTTTATTATAAAAGTTAATATTTAAATAAAATAGACCTAAATCTGCAAGGTGGAATTTTATGATAGTAATTTGAAAAAATACCATATTCTGTGGATTATAATAATTTCAACTGATAGACTATTCTATAATACTGATATATTTGAGTCTATGACAAATTATAAGAAGAGAATATAAGCAATACTAATGTTTTTATCAGAATGCAATATATACCTGCCCAGATTTTGACATGGATACTATCTCTTCTATTCCATATAAAAATTCATTCTCATAATTTAGTTATTATGAATCATGCTGCTATAAATGTGTATGCATGTAACACTGTAATACAATGTCTTTGAACCTTTGGGAAGACAGTTAGGAGAGATATAGTTGGGTCAAATAAAATTTCTAGTCTTAGTTTTTTGAGGAATTGCCACACTGATTTCCATAGTGGTTATGCTAGTGTACAATTCCACCAACAGTATAGAAGTGTTCCTTTTTCCTTATAACCTTGGCAACATTTGTTGTTTTGAGTTCTTGATGCCAGCTGCTCTTACTGGAGTAAGATAGAATCTCAGTGTTTTGATCGCAAGTTTCTAATGGTCAAAGTGGCTGATTATTTCTTCATATATTTATTGGCCATCCGTATTCTTTTAGAAGTGTCTGGTCACTTTAATTACGCATTTTTGACTGAGACTTTTATTTTAGTGGGGGTTTAAGTCTTATTTTAAGTTCTTTACACATTCTAGATATTAGTCTTCAATCGGAGGAGAAGTTGGCCAAAATGTTTTCACATTTTATATGTTGTCTCTTTATTGTATTGGTTGTTTCCTTTGCTGTACAGAACTTTTAATTTGATATAATTTAATTTTTTAATTCTTGGTATTATTCCTTGTGCAATATAGGCCTTAAGCAGAGAAGCAGCCTATATGCATATCAACAGATGAATGGAGGGCTTGGGACATACGTCAGTGGCACAAGGGCCTGCCTGGCAAATGCGAGGTCATGAGTTCAGTCCACAGTACCAAGCAAAACAAAACAAAACAAAACAAAACAAAACAAAAAAAACCCCAGATGATTAGAAAAAGAAAATGTGGTTTATGGGTACACAATGAATTACTACTGAGACATAAAGAAGGATAAATTTGAGTCATTCACCTAACAATGAATGGATCTTGAGGCCATAAGCAAAATAAAATAAATCAGACACAGAAGGTTAAATATCACATAGTTTCTTCTATGTGAGAGAACCCAAATATAAATAAAGAACAAAATAAAAGAGAGATGACAGAAAACAGGCAAGGAAACTTTGAGGAGATGGGAAAGGTACCTGGGGAAGAAAGGAAAAGAGTGGTGAAATAAATGTATTATATTGACTGCTCAAGATAAACGAAATTGTTACATGTGTACATCATATACCAAGATATGTGTTAGTGTGTGTGTCAATAAATATATGAAAAAATTTTCTCTCACAAATTAAAAAATTTCAAACAAGTTGTTTTAAATCTTATTATATGGCCTTGGACTTTTGCCTAATGCCAATCTGATTAGGTGCTGTGTGATAACAGATGGAAAGCCAACTTCTTAAAACTGTCACTGAAAATCAACTAGGATTATGCAACATACCAGTGTAAGAAAGTGAAAGTCCTGCTGACAGACGTCCAAAGGAAAATATGAGCACCGATTGGTCAGCCAATCCAGGAAAAAGTTACGTTAAGAATGCTTTGAGAGGAAAGGGCATGTAGTCCCAGGTATGTTTTTATGGAGGTATCCAAGATTAAAATCAGTGTGATACTGTTTTCCTCTCTCCTACCTCCCACCCAGGACTACAGCCAGTCATATCACCTGGAAATAAGAGAGCAACGGATTCTGATGTCAACGATTTAGGGCACTGCGTGGCAGACAGCAAAGTAGAGAAGCAAAGAGCTAGAAAGAGAGAAAGACACCAACAGAAACGGTGATCAGAGCTGTGCATGTATTGATATTTAAGAAGCATCAGTACCAAGGTGACCAATATGAATACAAATAAAGTGAATACTTAAATTAAATGGTTAAATTAAATTAAATTAAATTAAATGGTAAGATATTTGAAAATATCCTTTCTCAATTGAAAAAAGAAAAAAAGCCTCCTTGAATCAATTACTGTTTCAGAAATGTAAAAATGATTAATTTGAATTTTAATTCCAAAGTAGAAAACCCATTCCTAAAAGCATAGAATAGGATAAAAATTAAGTTGTAATACTCTTACTGAAAACTCCTCCTATTTACACATATTTCAAACAGAGGAGCTCAAGAAACTGGAAAAGCTAGTTCAAGAGATCAGGAAAAGATTTGACCTTAGAGAATTCAGAGATACATGCCAAGGAGAGAACATAAATGCTAACTACCATATCAGCACTGCCAGAAGCTTCTGGAACAATTTCTTCACATAATTAACCTTATGTTTTTTGAGTAAGCTTTTAGAAAGAATAATACAATCACTACATACTGTATGACTTTTATGAACAAAATTTTCCCTTAAATATAAATTTTATCATACTGAACCAAGTCCTGATTTGTTTTTCCTGAAAAAATGAGATTTTTTTTGTCTCAAAGCACCTGCTTTAATTAAAAATATCTACATTTGGAAACCTAAAAATTGCAAATGAAACAAACTTTTGAGAGCACCCAATTGGTGTTCAAATTAAAACTGAATGCAAAGTTCCAATTCTGCTTATAACTTAGTGGGGAGTGATCTAGTGAGGTCCTGAAAATCCCTGAAACTTTCATTCACAACAGCTTTGACGGCAGCTGAATATTATGTCAGGACATCTCTCTACAGAGCTGGAGGAAAAGAAAAACGTGTGTTCTTTATGTCATATAGCCAGAGTTTGGAGCCAAAATAGCAAAGAAACAGTTAAATCAGACTTGTTACTGAAAAAAAATTAAGTAAAATTAAAGACCTAAAAAAAATCTAAAAGACAATACAACTGTAGTTTGGTGAAGTAGTAATAGAATAAATTGAGAGATGAAAGTCAGTTTGCAGAAACCCTGACATAAAACAGAGGGTTTTTAGAAAGACTGTAGGAATACAGAGGTGACGTGGAAAGGGAGACCCCGGATGTTTCCTTTCATTGAGAGGCATCAGATGCCTCAGAGAAAATCTCGTTGTGATCTGCGGGTGAAGGCTTCCAACTCATGACATGCTGAGAAACAGCTTTCCTCGTGCGCGTCAGGAGAGACATCAAGACACTTCACATACACGGTCAGGACAGGAGGAGAACCTGTGAGAGCTGACTCTGAGGACCTGGAACACTGGCCTCGGTGCTAAGGCACAAGGACCCAAGATAGGGAGTAGTTTAGAACAGAGGAAGATAGAGCCTTGCTCACATTTGGGTAGGGTAGTTACCTGCTTTGCAGACAGTTTCAAGCCTGCTACACATTTGCCATTTCTGTGTTGCTGCTTCCTCCTTTAAAAATTGAAAATTTTTCATTTATACATTACCAGGTTGATAGAAATGCTAAATGTTTTTTCCACAAAATTCTTTATCCCTTCCTACACAATCTTCAGTAAGCAAGCTAGAAACCTGTCATTGTGGTGCTCGAACGACAGGTGATAATAGTCAAAAATAACATGCCTCAAAGGTGTCTTCCTTAGTCACTTTTTAACCATTGCAACCCAATACATGACACTGAAAATTTGGAGGAACAAAGGTGTGTTTTGGTTCAAGGGGTACAGTCCCTGGTTGACTGGCACCAGAGCAGAAACTGTATGGTGGGTAGGAGAGTCAAACGGAGGAAAGTGGCTCATGGCATGGCAGCAAGGAAGCAGAGATTGAGAGGAACCAGGCAACGAGGCAAGCTTTCTGGGTCACACACACTGTGACCTGCCTCTTTCGAGCAGACCCCAATTCCTAACTGCACATTTAGCTGAAGAGTCACCATGTATTATTCCACTAATGAGTAGAGCACCTTCTATGATCCAATCCCTGCTAGCAGCCTACATCTCAGCATGTTAGCATTGAGGAGGGGGGTACTTTGGATATAAGCTGTAACAGTGTCTTAAGACAGTATCCATCTGATCCCATGTCATCTGACTAAAAAATATATATCCACACATCTTTTCTATCATCATCACAGACCCAAAATATTTCAAAAGTTCTGGAAAAATCCACTGACTCATATGGTATTCCAGGGTGTTTTTCAAATTTTTGAACTCTTTGCTATACAATTCTTATCTTACTGTCTGTAGTCTTCTTTGTCCTTTAGAAAAAAATGAGAATCATATAAACTTAATTAAAAAATTTTTATAATCATGACACTTTCCTGAGCTCTTGAATTTAGAAAATCAGGTCAATGCCTTACACTGTAAAAGATTCTTTCCAATAGTGAGTTAAACACTCAACAACATTCTAGGATTTTTCTCGTATTTATAAGATTCAATAACAACAATACATTTTTTGGTTAATGTAGAAATGTTGGACTCATCAATTAATTTTTTGTCTGAGTTTGATTTGTTTGCTTCAGCATTCATTCATCAGACAAAAGATTCAAATGTATTTAAAGTTTTCAAGTAATTTCAGCAAATCTGCAAGGATGATCTTGCTGCTTTTGAATATGTAGGAGGTTGAAAAGTAACAGCATTTTCCACATAAAAGCATAAAGGTTGGGTCTGTGAAAAGAATCAAGTGAAAACCTCATATAAGTTCACCCGTCATTAGACTGTGGTTGGGATGACCAAAGTATGATCGACAACCAAGAAACTGGGATGCATCTGAGAAGAAAGAGGGACTGATACAAGAAGTGGAAATAGGATGTCAGAACAGCACAGGGCTGGTAAACATAAAATAGGTGGAGAAATGAAATAGAAAAAAAATACCAGTTTGCTATCTTTAAGTGGAATTGGGAATGGATGCCAAGGTGAGGAAGGAAGTGAGCCTGCTTACGACTCTGAATCACCCCGCAGTGGATTATAGCAGGGCTGGGAGATCAACCATTTTTTAGAACCAAAATTAAAATAATACAAAGTTCATATAAAAAGTGTAAAAGGCTCACTATCATGTTCATAAACTCAATGTATGTTAAAATTATTAATATAATAATTAAGAAAAAGATGCAAGCAACAATTAGAGATTTTACTTCATGTAATGTTCTTAGAAATCCTTTACAGTAAAACTGTTTCAGAGAAAAATAAAAACAAAATCTTGGAGGTTAATCATTTTATATGACAGCATAAGTCATTAAGTAACCAGCATAAAAATCAAACTGTGTGTATGTATAGTTTATATTTATGTACTGTCCCTAAGGTTTACCCCCTAAAATATTTTAGCTTCATAGGAGAAATTATTTTCAAAATATGATTATATTATTTATGTTCAAAAATAATCAAATCAATAGTTTGGGTGATTTGACTAAGGTATGGCAAAGTGACAGTATACAGAATCTTTCTTTGAATCTCATTTTATACTCAGCTAACAAATCATTCCTGGGTTTCCTGCATTGCTTTGTAACTTAAGAATGGTTATCTAGGTAGTGTTTCTTTCCATTACTCCACCACCACAAAGTCACCCATAGCAATGTGGGTGTAACTCTGAAAGATACACTGGATAACTGGAACACGTGAGGAGAAAGTCATTGCTGAGAGCTGTGGGGATCCAGGTAGGAAGGAGCTTGGGCTTTGAAAACAATTGGAAGCTACTCTACTAACCTCGAACTGATTTCCTCCATACGTCCTGGTGCCTGCCAACAAAACCTGAAATTTATACCTTTTTGTTTCAGGCAGTTAAACATAATCTTAAATGAAATAAACATACCCGTTACCTCACTATGTCATTCCACTAAGAACCTAAAGCTAAGTGTTTTACAAAGTTCTGCAATGGTGATTTGTTTTACATATTTCACTCTATTATTTTTTTGCCTGTGGTTAAAGTAACAAATCTTTAACAGATTTATTCTTCAGGGATTTGATCGGTATATTAATTTTTCCATTATGGAAACAAAATACCAGACACTCTCAAATTAAAGAAGGAGAGATTTATTTTAGCTCATAATTTCAGAGACTTCAGTCTATGATCAATTTGCTCTAAAGTATCTTTAAGTAAATTATATATTTTGACTTGTTAGTTTTTATAAAATAAATATTTGACATTTTAAAACAGAAACAGAAAAATTGGATGGATATTAATGTTTTTATTTTAGAAAAAATCTATATGGGTTTAAGGAATTTTTCTAAAATAATGCATCTTTCCAGAAACGAACCTAAATTAGTCTTTGATTCTCTACCCATGATTTCCACTCTGCTTCTGTAACTATTTCAGCAGCATTCATTATTCACTTTCACGAGGTGCTAATTTTTTTTTCTAGAATTAGGGCTCAAACAAAAGGCCTTTGCACTGAGGCATGACTCCACTTTTTAAATTTTTTTCTTTTTATTTTCAGATAACATCTCACTTACTTGCTAAATTTTCCAGGGTGCCTTCAAATTTGAGGTCCCCTTGTTTCAGCCTCCCAGAGTGCTGGGATTATAGACAATACCATACATGGCCGGAATTAGATTTTTCTCTAAGTTGTTCCAACATTCCTGGTTCTTAATACCATTAACAGTTATAGTATGTTTTCTAGAACAATCAATATTGTTCAGAAAATAAGGAGAAGCTACTTGTGTCTATATTTTTATTATTAACCTGAGGGCAACTTCCATTTAATAACGACAATGGTCATTGAAAATGTTAGAAAACATAATGCTGACAGATTCTTGTTGAGCAACAAAGGATATTCTCAATTATTCTTTGTTTTTAAGGATAAACACATTATTTTAAATATCCTTTCATGCAACCATAGTCCTTCAAAAGAGCCAAATCAGTAAATAAATAGCTTGAAAATATGATCAGAGACTCTTAATTTATCTAATTTAATTTAGAAGCCCTGAGTTCAACAACCCTCAGCAAAAATCCTCAGAAAAAGCATCCACAGAACTCCTGGCTAAACTAGATTTGAAACAGGATAAAGAGGCATGACATCACCCTCACAAATCAGATTGAGTTTAGAATATACTACTTCCAATGCAATACAAATATTAAATCCTATTCATACCTAAGAAAAAATTTCCAGAAGAAAAGTTAGAAGCCAAAATTGCTTCTGTTAGTCTTTGCTTACATTGCCCCCGAACCAAGCTGCCCGTGATCCATCCTGGACGTCCCTCTCCTGGGCTGGTGCAGAGAAGGGAAAAGGCTTAGCAGGAGCTAGCAAGGGAGCAGGCACAGTGCTGCTGGAGGAAGGCAGCAGCGCTCTGAGGAGACAGCTGGGGTCACAAGCCCTCAGAAAGGATCCAAAAACAACAATGGAAGAATGTAGATGACATATTTGCTCGTATTTCCAACTTAAAATATCCAGTCCTCATGTAAGCAAGAGTGTCTTGCCTTTTGGCTTCTTGAAGGTAAGTAAATGTATTTATTATACTTCTTAGTGTGACAGACATATCAAGATATCAGAAATATTGCTTTAAACTGTGATTCATGCAAATCCTGAATCTCCAGTGTTACCCTATGAAGAGCTCCTGGGAATTCCAAGGTGAGAGACTGGTCAAAATATCTCAAATTTCTAAGCACTAACCTTGAGCAGTTGTACCGAATTCAGTCCTGTGTGTGCTACAAAAATTTGTCATAGTGGTAGGCTGTTAAGACATGCAACCTGTAAATGTTAAAATGTGTATAATCATCTGTGATGCGACATAAACTACTGACACACAAGGATCCACAATCTCCCTTTTCAGACTTCCTCCTACTCTTCCTTTGTTCTCTGCAAAGAGAAAGTTTAGTTCAATTTGGTACTGATTCTCTGGGTAAAAACACAATCTGTGAAGGATGGATAGTTTTTGAAACGGCTGTTGAGGAGAGACAATGTAATTTGGGTCACACTTTATGAAATTCAGTTATGGAAAACAAGAGGAAAGATCAAGTTGACCACATAGTGGAAGAGAAACTAGTTGGTCAGAGAGACTGGGGGTGCTAGAGGTTGAGGGCAGAGCCCATGTTTATATGAATTGTTATGCTCAAGGGAAAGATGAGTATAGACAAAAGGTTCTCTCTGAGTCATATTTTAGTTCAAATTTTCCCCAAAATAGCACATTAGAGGTTATTTCTTCATAAGCAGTGCAGGCATTTCATTATTTATTTTACAGTTCTAAATATTTAACACTGTTGTTCTCTGAAATCACCTTCTGTGAACATTAATTTTCATGATGTTTTATTCTACAAAAGAACGATACCAAAAGATTCTTCTTAGAAATGGATTGTGTCTGTATAACTGAATGTTATTGGAGCAATCAGTCACATCTTTTCTTGACAAATATGTGAGGTGGTGTAGTTGATTTCCTGAGCTGGAAGTACAGTTGCCCAGAACCGTTCTAGACCTGACGTTTGTCCAGATCTGATGGTGTTTGCAAAAGTCTTTTTTGCTCTACTTGGCCAACAGTATTCCACACAGGGACTTAGAGGATACTGAACACATTCTCCATGCTTCTCAAAACAGTGTGCACTGTGAGGAGCTCTCTTCCTCTGTTCTAAGACTAGACTTCTATCTGTGCTTGCATTCTGTCACTTGTCCATCTTTTAGAAGCAGTATTCTCTCAGGAATATATATTCTTTCCCTTCTATATTCTCATCCTTTCACCTCCCTGCAGCTTCTTTGTCTTTACCAAAAATTGCTGTGGTACCTGAACAAAACTTTACATCTCCCATACTTGCTGTCACAGTCTTCTCCATTTTCACTGAAACTTCTTGAAAGTAGTGACTCAACCTTGTATCTCCATTTCCTTACTTCTCCTGACTCTACTCAGATCGCAACAGTGCGCACATGCACACACACACACACACAAACACACACACACATGGGCACTATACAAGATGTGGCTCTTGCCTCTCTCCATATCCTACCTCAGTGGGACATTTTTCTCTACTCCATTATAAACTAAATCCTGGTCTTCCAGGTAGTTTCCTTTCTGTCTTTTGTTCCTTTCCATCTTCCTTTCTTCCCTTCATGTCTACTTTTCTTCCTGTTTTTAATATTCTTCCCTTCCCTTCCCTTCCCTCCCCTCTTCCTCCTCCTCCTCCTCCTCTTCTTCTTCTTCTTCTTCTTTTCTTCTTCTTCTTCTTCTTCTTCTTCTTCTTCTTCTTCTTCTTCTTCTTCTTCTTTCTTCTTCTTCCTTCTTCCTTCTTCCTTCTTCTCTCTCTCCTTTTCCTTCTCTTCTGTTCTTCTCTCTTCTCTTCTTTACTTTCTCTTCTCTTCTGTTCTTCTCTCTTCTTTTTTTCTCTTCTCTTCTGTTCTTCTCTCTTCTCTTCTTTCTCTTCTCTTCTGTTCTCTCTTCTCTTCTTTTCTTTCTCTTCTCTTCTCTTCTTTTCTTTCTCTTCTCTTCTGTTCTTCTCTCTTTTCTTTTCTTTCTCTTCTCTTCTGTTATTCTCTCTTCTTTTCTTTCTCTTCTCTTCTGTTCTTCTCTCTTCTCTTCTGTATCTCTTCTCTTCTCTTCTCTTCTCTTCTCTTCTCTTCTCTTCTCTT